>WYDI02036314.1:0-12236 GCA_009867235.2 Psittacus erithacus | reverse complement strand
ATAACACAAACCACTGCTGCTACCACCAATAATAATAATAATGATAAGGGAAATAACAAGGGAAGAGAATACAACTGATCACCACCTGCCAACAGAGCAGAGAGCTAGCCCTTCCGGGTAACTCCCAGTTTACATCCTGGACATGACGTGCTATGGTATGGAATACCTCTTTGGCCAGCTTGGGTCAGGTGTCCTGTCTCTGCTTCCTCCCAGCTTCCCCTCCTCCCTGGCAGAGGACAAGGCTCAGAAAGTCCTTGGTCAGTGTAAACATTCTAAGCAGTAGCTAAAACCATTGGTGTTATCAGCAGTGCTCCCAGGCCGAAAGTCAAAACAAAGCACTGCACCAGCTACTAAGAAGGAGAAAAATGACTGCTACTGCTGAACCCAGGACAAGGGTAATGTGAAGAGATACACACAGAAGAGTTCTTTCAGTTCTTGAGGCTGTACTCCACAAGAGACATGTTCTGTGTCACGGAGCCTGTGTCCCAGTAGGAAGGGTAAAATGCATGCATTTAAATTGGACTACTTTGTTTTCTTTGTTGCTGCTTTTCAGTTGTATTTTCTGCTGAAGAAAGGAAAATGAATGTTTAAAAATGAACACCTTTGTAATTTGACTTTTCAGTCTAGGGTCATATATGCATCATATTCTAGTTTATTTTCTTCATTTAAGTACTGGGATTAGAGCCAGGTATTTTCTGTCAAAGAAACTAAATTTCTTGCAGAGGCCTTCCTGACTTTACATCTCATGCATTCTGGTGCAGATAACTCGTAGGGGCAGGACCAGTCTCCCGCCTCATTCATCTCCTTTCAGAATCATCTCCATCCTCCTCAGGAATACTTCTTCTAGAGCAGCTCAAGATTCTCAGCAATCTAACACCTTTGTAATCCACCTTCTTCTGTAATTTTAGCAAGAAATGAATTTATTTTCAAAAAGGTCTTTTTATCTTTTTTCTTCTCCCAACTGTGCTTCTCTGACCTGATCTATGTGTAGCTATCAGAAGCTGTTCACAGAACTAAAAATTAAAAAAATTAACCAAAACCTAATGCCCATATGCTAACTTTAAATATCCACTTCCTACCACAAATTTGTGATCCTGTACTTTATTTCAGGAGCCTCATTCTGTTCAAATTCACCTGCCCCTGCGTTCAAGCAAGCAATGACAGAAATGAATGGAAGACTAAATCCAGGTGAGTCACTCCAGGTACACTGATGAAACTGATATGTTAATTATGTCAGACGCTTGAAAAAAATCAGACATATTCATTTAACCATTATTTTCTCTGAAAAAGAGCTAGCATCTAATGTAATTTTAGACATTTCGTGGTATCAAAGATGTCTCTATAATGTTGCTAGACATAACACAGGATCTGAGAGATCTCCACCTTCTCAGCTGGCAGCTGGATGCCAGCAGCAGCAGAAATAGCATTAGATACCTGTGTTCACATAATTGAATTGCTCCCTAAATGTGCCACAGTGGAGCAAATATCCACAGAGCAGCCCATGGAGGGCTCAGTGCTGGAGAAGGAAGGAACAGCAGACAGTGGAGACCCCACCTCCAAGCAGTCTTATCCTGGCAGGAACTGTTACCCTTTGGAGAGCACTCAAGCCGGAGCAGTTCCAAAAGGATTGCAGCCCACGGAAAACAGCCATGCTGGAGCAGGGGAAGAGTGTGAGGAGGAGCACTGGAATCAGAGGATAAGCTCAAAAGGCTATCAATAGAGATCCTCAACAGAAACTCAGATTTCCTAGTGCCACATTTGTCTGAGCCAACTTTCTGTAGGCATTCTGAGTTGTAAAAATAATGCTAAGATTTCATTGAGGGAAAAAGAAAAGTGATTTGCCCCATTTAATACTAAGAACTCTAATAAGTACTGAAAAAAATGAGGTATGACAATGTTGCACAAAGATGTGCTTACAAGCCTAAAACTTGGTCTTACTCTTCTCCCTAACTCCCCCCGAATCCCTTGCTGACAGCTAAAATAATTTGGGAAGCTTTTGACATGCCAGACATTCCCATTAATTTGCCCCTATGCCTTCTTTGCTCCACTCTACCAAGAATTAATAGTCTTTTCGGCATCACACGCTGCAGAAGAGAATACACAAGTCCAGGC
Source organism: Psittacus erithacus (assembly GCA_009867235.2). Classification (NCBI taxonomy): domain Eukaryota; kingdom Metazoa; phylum Chordata; class Aves; order Psittaciformes; family Psittacidae; genus Psittacus; species Psittacus erithacus. The sequence goes on along the minus strand of WYDI02036314.1, from coordinate 10,124 downwards.
TATCTTAGGTACCCATAACACTATGGCTAATGGAGCACAGAGCTACGTATAAGGTAAATTAGCCTACATGTGGCTCTTAATCAGATAGATTCCTGATAAAATAAATTAACCTAGCCAGACCTTCAGGCCATTTGACTGGACTATACCCAGCAACTGATCTAACTTCTTTAGATCTTGTTTCCCTGTACTGTGCTGTGCAGCTCTATTTTTGTGTACTGCTACAGGGTAGAGATGTCCTTTAAAGAAAGAAATCTGAGAAACTACATGGATAAAGAGAAAGAAAGCAATCACAGACAGCTAACAGATTGTTTTCTTTTGAGCATAAGTAGCTAAGGAACCACAGCTCTGTGAAAATGGGATTATAATGAACATTTTTATGTAACCTAAGCTACTCATTCATAACTAAATTGTACTACAAAAACATATTCCCTTCCTTAATTATAAAATTATGATCAATAGGGAGCAAATTTTATATAAGTAGTCTCTGAAGACAAACAGCATGTATGTTGATGCCCTGGGACCAGACATTTAAAGTGAATATTTCCAAATGTTTGCAAGTGTGCTTACTATCCTTACATGTAATACCGCAAGAAAAAAAGCTATTCTAATCACTTCCATTACTACTTCTTTCTTTTCCTGTTTCTGGGGGGTCCTCACAACTGGTGAATCACTTTTATTTTGAATTAATATGATCTGTCAAATTAGAACTTGGTCCATGGGGAAAAGTAACCGATGCCAAAGTCAGTGATCTGTATCCATCTGTTGATGCAGCCATGAAATTCCAAGAAGCATAAGACCAACTGGTCATGTCATCAAAAATGCATTTTCCATTTTAAGTACATCTTTAAAATATGTGCTGGAGCATGTCCAAAGAAGTGCAACAAAGGTTCTAGAGACCAAGTCCTATGAGGAGCAGCTGGGGAAACTGGGGTTGTTTAACACGGAGAAAAGAATGCTGAAGGGAGATCTTAATCACTCTTTACAACTACCTGAAAGGAGGCTGTAGTGAGGAGGGTGTTGCTTTCTTCTCTGAAATAACAAACAATAGAACCAAAGGAATGGCCTCAAGTTGCACCAGAGGAGGTTTAGACTGGATATTAGGAAAGCTCTAATCACCAAAACAATTGCCAAAAACTGGAACAGGCTGCCCAGGGAAGTGGTTGGATCACCATCCTTGGAGACACTTAAAAGTTATGTAGGTATTGTGCTTAGGGATGTGTACTGTGTTTTGTGGTTGACTTGGTAGTGTTAACAACTGGACTCAGTCTTAAAGGTCTTTTCCAACCCAACTGATTCTATGATGCCACTGCCACTACTGTATCCAGTGCAGAAGTTATGAACAGCAAGGAACCTGCTTATGTTGTATGTACCAAAGATCCTGCATTTTGCATAGTGTGTGCAAACTATTTAACATTTACAGGTAAGTATTGACATTAAAAATACAATATTTTATTTTGTGTATATAAACAGTCCAATAACACCACAGTGTCTCACATTTGTTTAGCTGAAATTATACATATACAATTTAGTCAAGATTGGTATTTCTAGTTGTGATGTTTAAACATTTAAGTTGAGGTTCATTTACTGTACAATGCTGCTCAAACATAAACAGTTTTTCATCAATATGCTTTTTTAAACTTTATTATGCTGCTTTTTATTTAACATCAGTCTTCAACCCTTTTTATTTGAAGTTCACTTCTCTAAAGGAAAAAGACCAATTTCTGCTTGCCGGGGAAATCGCTTATGGTCATAGATTATACTGTGAAAATCTATTTTTTATAGTGGGATTCGCTGCACTAGTAGCAAGAAAGTATTACTTTCCCTTTGATTTTATTATAGTTTTCATGTAGATTTAAGGCATGATGTTACAGAAAGGCAGAACATGATGAGGACTGAGGGAATGAAGTACTCAGCAAGATTTGTTAATCTGTGAACTGACTGATTTTTGGTCATGGTTAATGCAGTGTAGTGGCAATTATAATTGCACAAGGTCCATTCAATGTGAGCAAATACCACAGGGAAAGTTATGAATTGCAGAATTATTTGTACAGCAGAAATATATTTGTGTTCTGATATCTTAAATTACTGTCCTGATTGCCTTATAATAATTATTATTTCATCTATTAACTGTATTCTAAAAATAAATATTCAGCATATGATAAAAAGGTAAATAAAATTAATGGAGGTGATTATTGCATTTATAGAGATAATTGGAAATAACTTTTATATACATAACATATTATTCTTATTGTTGGTTTGATAAACTGTTGTTTTTCTGAGGAACAGAAAGATGAGATGCTGATCTCACACTATGTTTAAAGGTCAATTACTTTTAAATCGTTTAAGTTACAACTGGCTGAGAAACATACTCCTTTGCTTTAACATTATCTTACTTCAAGATAAAGTAAATTTAGATAAGATAGGGAAAAAATTTGGCAACAGTCTAAGACATTTGAATAACTCACATTTCTCTAACTGGAACATAATTTAAATGTTCCTGAGACTGTTTACCACAGCTTTTAGACACAGAAAAATAACCAAACCTTGATGAAGGCTATAGAGCAACAAATGGCAATGGTATAATCTTGATGTTATTTGTTCATCTACTTACAAACTCTATGGGCTTCAAACACCCCCAGTCTGTATCAAGTTTTTGATACTTGAACAACAGACATGCTGTTGTTGGGTTAATTTTAACTTGTATTCTCTTAAGAGAGTGTTCATAACCTACTCATTAAACAGTCTGTTCACTTATTTTATTTATAAGTGGAGGTATTTTAGAATGATTCTAAACTGGAGAAGATGGAATGACTGTAATCCTTTACTGAGGCTTTATTGCATTCTTCAATGCAAACTGAAGTTTACATTGAAAGGAAATCCCCTGAGAGACTGTTCTAGGGCTACAGAAACACTGTTTTTCTACATGGGATGCTATTTGCTGCCTACGAGCATTTTAGAGTACCCTACCTAATCTGATTTCTGCCACTGCAGATCTGTTGAGCATCATGGCTCCCTGGTCTCTTCTCACCTGAGGCACAGAGAACAGTCTCTTGGCTATCATTCACAGTCTCTTGGCTATAAAAATGTTTTAGACCAGCTAAAAGTGTCTTTTATAAAACCTAATTGACTGAGATATATATTAAGTTAAATGGAACACTTTTTTTGTCTATTCTGGCTTTGACCTCCTTGAACTCCCCAATATTGGACAATCTGGACAATAGAATAAACTAGAATGTTATCAAACAAGGCTATGATTAGTTATATCTGTGTCCTGGAGTTCTTGTAGTAGAGAAGTGCAGAGATACTGCAATGTGCAGATGATTTATTTATGAGTTCTTTTAATCTAAAATGCACATGATTTGCACTTCATTTATGGCTGGTGCAGTTGGCACATATCTGGAAATATTCACACATAAGAACGAATAATTCCAAAATCAGTTAGGGAGATCAGAAAGCATAAAACATTGTGGTTTTACCAAATGTTGATGCTTTGGATTCTCTTTTACATTTTATTTAAAAAAAAAAAACAGATTAGCACATGATAGACAGACACAGATATCATGAAAACAAAATTTATAAAATTAGCTCTAAAAATGTATTCAATGTCATCACTTCACTACATCGAGTCATTGTGAGAGGAGTTAGAATCTTTAATCTACTTTTCACTAAGGGAAATGGCTTAGAAAAGTGGCTCAAATGCTTGGTGTATTGAGATTCAGACATCTGTTGGATGATCTGCATCATTCTAGTTTAGATTATGTACTGTCTATGCTTCAGTCTACAGTAATAATAACCTCTGAGTTTAATTATTCCTTTCTTTTTTTTTAATGCCCAACAATGCAAAGTCAGCAGTTTGGCTTTATGCAGAACTTCATATATTAATGAAAGTTGCATTTGCATAAAAGAGATTTGCTTCTATATGTTAGTTCAAAGTCTGGTATGAACTTTGAAGGGCTTTGTTTATTTTATTGCAATTAAGGACATTCCAGGAATTACATTTTCACTTGACACAAATATCTTATTGTCTTCCTTAGTTCATCATTTTGAGACCCAGCAAGTGCTAATGGTTAATATGGTATCATAAAAAGATCATGGAAATAAAAGGCTGCAGGAGGAGGAATTATTTTCTCCATATGTCTGTCATGTTTTTACAAGAGATTTACAAAACCTGTGGTATTAAGTGATGATAATATACAATGAAAAAAGATAGAAAATCAGTGTCAAAGTTAAGCACACTCAGATAATTTTTATCTGTCTTGGTACTCCTCCAAGTCAGGCCTGATTTAGGGCCAAGATTCATTTTACTAGGAATTGTGGAAATTGAACCAGTTTAACAGTCGTGTATGCCTCTATCATTACCAAGTCTTCAAAATTCCTCCTATGAAGTATTTTTATTGAAAAAGGGCAAATGTGTGTCAGGGAAAATGTATGTCTGATTTAAAAGCATCACAGACACATTGCAGCAATGACTGTAAAATAACAAAAGCCAGAAATAAGAATGTTCTTTAGAATGCACAGTATAGCTAATTTTCTATTGAACAGTAGTTCTAAGAAAGATAAAAATTAATACAAATATTTACTGCTGTTAAGGGAAAGCAAAAAGGCAAGTTCTTTTCTTCACCAGAACTTGGAAGCTCTAGATAATTTTAGTAATGATAGTTATCACATTCTGACATTTGAGGATACCACTGTGTTTGTTACATTATTAGTTATTTTCCTTAGAAACGCTTCTTCCCTCTCAAATTTTAGTTTCTAGACAGACTTGTTTTGGCTTTGCATAAACATACCCATATTTATTTTTTATTTGTTCTTTAATAAATTCCTCTGAATAAAATCTGAGACAAAGATCAATGAAAATGAAAAAACAGGAATAAAAGTGGCTGTTTAACAGTGAAAAAGAAAGGTCAAAACTAAATAAGAATATAGGTCCCTAAAAAATGGGACTGAGGTCTAAAATTCAAAAGGTTCCCAAATAAATAGTCACTAATTCAAAGGCAAAGCCTGTAGCTAGATAACAACTGAAGCATGTTAGATCATGTAAATATCCTACTGTTTTGAATTGGAAACCAGGTACTCCCCAGGCTGCAGTAATAGTTGAAATGTGAGGACACAAGAATGATATCTTAGGAGGAAGATACTGTGTCTTCACAAATTCAAACCACACTTCATATGGAAGAACTAATGTGGTGTTACGTCAGGGTAAAATTCGAATACCCTCTATGTTTGATTACGAATTGTAGACTAATGAACAAAAAAGCAGTACTAATACCTTATAATGTTTCTGTTGCCTTTGGAAAGACTTTTACTTTTAAAGGTGCTATCATTTCATAATCTTGAGGGACTACAAACATTTTGACACATCTGATTCCCAGATAGGGAAATATTTCTATGGTGTTTCCACATTTTTCTCTCATATAGAGCAGAGTAAGGTATTGCTTCAACATGCTTTATCAATAATAAAGTAGGGCATTTACAGAGTTTGTATGACCTAGATGTAAAAGAGAGGAGAAAAAGCAGAAATGCCACACTGGTATTAACACGTGTTATGCTGCCTAAGTACTGCACATCTTTATGCAGAAAAATAACAACTGAGACTGATGGTTTATGGAACTGAAATGTGAGTATTTGAAAAACTGAGAAAATATTCAGTTCTGGCAGTCAACACGAAAATTTCTTCTCTTTGGAACATAAGGTGCATGCAACTTTAAAGAGAAGTGCTTTATAAGGGGCATTATTGTATACAGACTTGCTGTCTAAGTGATAAACACCCTAGTGAGATTGTCTAGAAGCTGAGTGATGAGAATTTGTATTGGACACTGAAAGAGATTTCTGATTCTTTTCATGGATGTAACGAATTTACAAGCTTTGCATTTATGTGACAAACATGCAAAAGCTATCTTCCTCCCCCAAAACCTCAAAATAAGTACTCAGGATAAAATATTTTATTAAGTTCTTGTCTGTCTTCAAAATCTTCATGTTTATGCAAATTGATAAACATGTAAAGTTTTTCTTACGATATTCAACTTTTAAACTCAGAAAATCCAAACAAATTCAAATCAATGTTTGAAAAGCAAAAAAATGCCACATAGAAGGCTCTCTCAAAAGAAATGCTAGAGGGTAATTTTAATAAGGTGTGCAAAGCAGTAAGCTATCAGTATGGTAATTAAAATCAATAAGCGTCCATAACCATGCTTGAAGATGTGAAGAAGGTTAAAACTAATTAAAAATATCACAAAAGGTCTTTCTTTAACGATTGGAAAGATGCCTTTGTGGATAGCACTTTGCAACCTGATATCAAAGCAAAACAGGTTCAAAGGAATGAAAGTCTGCTATAAAAAGTGTAAATTTTATGCCCAGAGAGAATGGAAGCATTAGACTGTTCAAATATAGCTTTATGTATCTGGTGTTCAATTACCATCAGTTCTCTAAGCTTCTGAATCTATTTCTGCTAAAATGAATAAGAATGTTTCTATTTGACATAGAAGGCTGGGATCAGGCTCTACTTTTCCAGTTGCAGCAGGTGATGCAATTATAAAAGCTAATTTAGATATTAGCTTACTGGATTGAAAAGAACTGTGGTTTGGGACCAGAGAACTATTTGAGAGGCCCTTATCTGCAACCTGGACAGGCTTGTCTGAAAGATTAAGGGCTTTTGGCCTTCTGTGATTATGCTGTCTGATATAAAGCAAGGACAATTATTATATACTGCTTGCTGTGTTCATAATCACAGTATAGAATATGCAGACATGATTACATTTAATAAATAGGAAATTTAAATAATTTCATCCAGGCCTCCTATTGCTAGATTTAGTGTGAGGATTGCTGTTTGGGTTAAAAATAAATAAATAAATAAAAAAAAAAAAAGTGAATTGGGGATAACAGTAAGAACTTAAATCTGATGGATTAAAGAGTTTAGAACCACTTTTAATCCCATTGATTAAAGTAAAACTTTATTCCTTAATATAACCATGTAAGTCAGGAACTATCCTGAAATCTTAGACTAATCATTGATATCTTTCTTTATACTACATGTCTGAACCTCCCATTTAGAAAACTGGATATGGATATGATTTTATATTTGAAAAACAAAGCTCTGCTCAGACAGTAAGTTGAAATTTTGTTTTTTGTTCAAATTTTGTTCAATTCTGTTTTTCTGAAGAAAATTTAAATCATATTCCTTGTTTTCTATCCATCCCTACAGTGCAACATTATGCATTTCTGCTCCAAGCAGAGTGCAGAGTTGCTCCTGAAAAAAAAACATCTTCCAGCTCCAGTCATAAGGGTAAGTTTCAATGCTTTTTATTCTGGTTGACCTTGCAGTCCATACAGCTAAAAAAGATTCACATGTGGATTCAATTCCACTTTGTGCATCATCTGAGCTGTTTACTGCATTCGAGGCAATTACAGCTGTGCAAACCCAGTGATGGTATTAGGGGGCAGAGGTGCAAAGAAGGGACTAATCTGGCCTGCAAAACCTGCATTATTGGTGATAACAGATGAGATGGAAAGAAGCCAACTTGATTCTCAAATCACAAGCCAAGTACACGGGGCTAAGAAAAATATCACAAATGTTTTCTTAAATGGGAAAATACGGGCTAAAAAAAACTTCATAGGCAATAAGCATGTATTCCTTGTGAATTTCTCCCCTTTTCTTGCTTTCACAGAGTCACTTCCTAAAGTAGCAATGTACTTGAGTCAATCAGGTGAAAATACTAGTGTAGTAACCCTATGTCAGGGAAATTCCAACATTATGTTTGATTACACTACAGCAGCAAGTAAAAAAGGAAAGAGGGAGACAATTTTGTAGAAATGTTATTGGATATGCAGTTATTTCTTATGAAAAAGAAAAATGAAGGGTAAAAAGGGCATTTTTACATAGTATATGAATTCCATCATTTAACACAGTGAGTATTGTATATAGAGATAAAGGTAACCTAAACTGTCAAGGAAGGACAGATAAAGCACAATTAAAGAAGTCAGATGTAAGGAGAAACTCTCTGGCTTAGAATCATAGACTCATAGAATAATTAGGGTTGGAAAGGAACTTCAGATCATCTAGTTCCAATCCCCCTGCCATGGGCAGAGGCACTTCACATTAAACCATATCACCCAAGGCTCTGTCCAACCAGGCCTTGAACACCGCTTTGAAACATAATTTCTTGATTATACTATTTAAATCTGTGAAGATTAGACTGGGTCCATCCTTAGGACAGCACTGCCTCAATGATATATCTAGTGTTTCCTGACAGTTTGGATTTATGAATTAAATGCAATCTTTTTTTTTTTCTTTAAAACAGAATGCTCACTATGTTTTGTTTGAGTAGCAATACTGAATGAATGTTTGTTTTCCTTTCCTTTTTACTGCTCCTTCTTACCCATCACTGAGTTTAATATGACAAATATATGTCAAGACATATAATCTTTCCCATTACTAGAAGACCAAACTGCTCTTACTCTTTCTTTTCAAAGTAACTGATAGCAAATTTTGTATTGAATGAATGAAACAGGCACATCTGAGAATTTATTCATTTTAATTATACTTCTTTGTAGATTTAATAGATAAACTGAAAGACTTTCTACATTGAAAATCTTTTCCTCAAATCCTGCTCAGCTAATGACATTGATCAAGTATTGTTTTAAGCAAAGCTTCTAAATCATGTTGCTGGCTGAAGTAATATACTACAATGCAGTAATTATATTTGAATGAAGACAATTGCTATGAAATTTAGTTAAAATGTTGCAAATGGGATTTGTATAGGCTGAATTTGTTTGAAATCAAACATCTATCTTATCTTAAGTCATTTAACTGAGACTGCCATAAATTAAAACAATACTACAAAGAGTGAGTGTTAGAGATAACAACTGTAGCCTCAGAGGAAAGCAGCGCTTAATTCACCAAAGCAGTTTACAAAATGTGCTTCTCAATAGAATTACTTGTTTATTTGCTACATCCTTTCTGGCACAGTATAACACCTATATCATTTTTTTTTTTTTTTCCAGTCACATAAGTATTGTTAACAGAAGTGTCACAATTAAGCTAATAAAAAAGTTCTAATGTATCAGAGTAATGAAAAATGATGTAGCAATCCTTCCTTACAGTGCAGTAATATGTCTGGATAATTTAATAAGCTTATGTCATGTATACTGTGCTCATACTAAAAGCATAATTTATCCATATTAGTGTATGTAATCATCTGTATTCCACTTACTAATTCTATTAGTCTTTCTGTTTGAAGGAAGCGCTGAGACATCAAGTTTCTTATGAGTCTCTTTCTACCAGCTTATTTTTTCGGACTCTCAAGAAGAAGCAAATACTTAAGAAAAGAGAGAGATAAGAAACAAAGACAACCCTTGTTTTAGAGTTCCTGCCTGATTCATGAAGCCAGTCCCAGATGGTTAAAGTAATAACAAAAGTAATTAAATGGGTGGAAGTAGCTGGACAGTCAGGGGATACATTCTGGATGATTTAGGATCTGTTGAATATGAGGTTACTTTATGCTGAGTTTGCATTTAACCTAAAGTATAAAAAAGTTATTTCTGGATATATCACCCAAATGAAACATCCATTATGCCATTAGAAATGTCCAGAAGAGTCAAAATTCCTGATTCAGGATCCAGTGAGGTCAGTTAAATGATTATCATTAATGTTAATTTCAGTGTCTACTGGGTCAGACTGATAATTGCTACATATATCTGAAATCTGAATTCTTCCTGAAACAAAAAATATCTATAAGAGAAACATGAGAATTGACTAATATAATGGCCGGTTCTGCCACCTTTTATGTCTCTTTACTCTTACTCCCTTAGTGAGCTAGGAAAGACAATGTTATGAAATTCTAGACCGTATGAATCAATACAGAATCTGCTGGAATCATTCTGAGGTTATTTGAAAGTTTGAAGAATATAGAATCATAGAATCATGGAACAGTTAGGGTTGGAAAGGACCTTAAGATCATCTAGTTCCAACCCCCCTGCCATGTGCAGGGACACCTCACACTAAGCCATGTCACCCAAGGCTCTGTCCAACCCGGCCTTGAACACAGCCAAGAATGGAGCATTCACAACTTCCTTGGGCAACCCATTCCAGTGCCTCACCACCCTTACAGTAAAGAACTTCCTCCTTA
>WYDI02036311.1:0-12430 GCA_009867235.2 Psittacus erithacus | reverse complement strand
ACCGAGCACATTCACAATGCAGACAAATGGGAGTGAAAAGAAGAATGAAACCCTGTCCTTTCCCTACATCCCAAAAGCTTGTGGGACAGCAATTTCCAGTAACAGTTTATCAATGAAGAGGCACATTATATAACAATAAGTGTGTTTAAACTGTTTCTACTGTGCGTAATTTGTTTACTTTAAAAACAACATTTACAGCATGGAGTTAATGTACAAAAATAATGCTCTAGTAGGCTGAATAAACCTCAGTCAAACTGTTGAGCATGCTGTTTATTTCAGACTGATCCAAAGCATTATAACTCCTTTTGAAAGAGAAAATAATAGCCTCAAAACAACTGTGTCAAATGAAACAATGTGTCAAACTAAAGGAAAATATAAGGCTGCTTATAAGTTTGAATGATGTGAAAATAGACTGACATAGAGCAAAAAAAGAACACAAAACAGGAAGAAGACGTCAGCATATGAATCAGCAACATGTCTTCAGTTGTATTTTAAGATCTTTGCTTTGCATTTGTTTATTGTGCAGGGGTATGGGGGAAGTACAGCCTTGTGGACAGTAAAAGCCTAAAATTTGGCCCATGTTACATTTAAATATTCACTGCAAAAAAATGCTTTTTCTTTTTCCCCTCTTTCCTGAAGCAGCGCCTGGTTGCTTTGATCAAAAAAGGCAAACATAGTAAGCCAGCTAAGCGTAGAGGTTTCACAGTTGCATTTAAAAGTCAAAGTTCAAACTATGCTACAGAATTGTTTATACCATCAACCTCAGATTGCTGTACAGAGGTAAGAGTGTATTGTTCTACATTAGGAAGAAGAGAAGAAGAGGGCATCAGATCCAAGAAAAAGTAGACTAAACAAGAAGGAAAAGTGAGTCTGTATGGACAAAATGCTTAAATAAAAGAAGTATTAGAACTTCAGGTTTCCTTTTCCATTACAAGAGAGGAATAGGTCAGGAAAAACATATCCCATCACACATGAAAGGCTTGACGTGAAGGCATAAAAGCAATTAAAGGGAGAAGTTCCTGGCATAGGAGAACACAAAGCAAGAGAAATCATGGATACAGAAGGAGAACAGTTTTGAGAATAATTGAAAAATGGGAAAAAAAAAAAAAAAAGGATGAGGATACGGAACAGGAGACCTGACTGACCATCACCTTGAGCGGGGTTTTAACGAGAAAGAAATTGAACGTGGTACACAAGATCAGAGTTCTCTAGGGAGATAGGACATACCACATCATCAGTAGCAGATTATTTTTGCACCTAATTTGAAATGTAATTACAAAACCAATAAAATATAAGATCTCTCTAGCATAAATGTACACATCTGTGGGAAGAAATTGGTTTTGAAATCACACCATCCGTTCTTACACTGGTTCAGGGCAATTGCCATGGAAGCCTCTCTCTCATTCTTCTTTGAAGTGATAAAATGAACAGTTGTTACTCTACAAACCCAGCCTGCTTGATACTCCTCTGTAAAGCTTACTCCCAACATGCCTCTCCAGAGCATTTTCATGGATGTAAATAGGCCATTCCTTGTCACTATCTTGTTCACAAACCAGAATGTACAAACTTCACTACAAATGACAGTTAATCACCACTGCGCAAAAGAACCCTTCCACATGTCCCCCAGCTCCATCTGTGGAGCAAGGAAGGAACAGACATGACATGACTACTTTCTGTATCAACAATAAATATTCCATGCACAATGCCACATTGTAGTTGAATATTTATTTATACCACAGAAAGTACGAAGTTCATAGGAAATACACGCATCCTTTTCCCTCTAGGTCAGGTCCAACTTGGTTGCAGTCAACCATGGCACACACTCCGTGTATTGCTTTTCAAAACAGATTTTTTGAACAGACAGGAGGTCTTGAAGAAGGTAAGAGCACTTTTACCCTCTTGTAATAACTTAAATGAACACAACTGCCAAGTATGAGAGACAGTATTGAACATCCCTGCCAGATCCCAGAGGAGGCGTATCTGAGCACACTGCTGTAACAACAGTGCTCAGAGCAGTGCATACTTAGATGTGATTAATACAACAGCACTGAATTCTTCCTTCAGCAGTGTGGCCCTCTCATGAGACAGATCCAGTGACTTTTACAGTTGTTTAAAGCAGCCAGTTTGGCTCAGCCTTTAATTACTTATTGCAGCAATACAAAGGCAATCAAGGTAGATGACAACAACGCCTGTTCCTGCTTACAATACCTATTCCTCAGCTTTCTCGAAGTCAGCTGTGGCATATCTTGAAAAGTCATCCCTGGTATAGTTTAGCTGAGGTAATTCCAGTAGGTGCACAGTAAATGAAGTAGAATCATGAGAAATTTAATAGCTCTTTCATTAGCCTACCCCAGAAAATTATTTTAAGACAGCTATAATATCTGTTTGGCCTGTTTGCTTAGAAATGACATGGTTCAATGAGGGGAAGAAAACCAAAATCTGCCTTGGAAGGTGGTATAGCAAACATTTACCTTCTAAGCTTCTAGGAACACATCTTTATCAATATTATTACTGAACATACCGGAGGCTTGACAGCTAGCAAAGATACACTCAAAAAAGTGATAGCACATATCTTTGTTGATGTGTCCCTCTAGCCCCAGAGATTATTTTCACTTTTATCTACCAATAAGCATTGTCAAAACCATTTGAGTGCTTTTAGTCACCTTGGTCATTGATCTATGAAGTACTGACTTTACCTGAACCTTGAAAATTATCAGAGTTTTTCTATTGTTATTATTTAATCATGCCACCTGATTTAGGTCCTTTTTCAGGAAGTATTTGTGAAGCTATATACAGCTTCCTGATGCTTTGATGATTAGACTACCTAGGAGCATTCATACAGTTGAACTGTTACTGACTGTTATTAGTGAGGTGACAATCTCCAATCTGACCAAATTAACATAATTTGCCACAATGTAAATTTTCTTCATATGTAGCTAAACATCTTCCTAAACATTCATAAAAGCCACACTTGTTTCAAAAGGAAAACAACTTTGGAACACACCTCCTTCAGCTCCAGAGAGGAGGTAATCTTGAAAGACTTTGCCAAAGGAATATCATCACTCACCAGTGCAACGCAGCTGATCAACAGACATCTTAATTATCTCATGGTAACACTGCAATGACTATGGTCAAGGTAGGCAAATGGTCTCCAGAAGACTATGATTTGACCTTAGTTTTGGGAAACAACTGCATAATGGCTAGACAGAAAAAAAAATAAATAAAAAAGAAGTGGAATAGGGGAAAAACAGAACACTGGTTTTAATACAATAACATGTACATACAACACAGTATTTTAGGTGGATATTTGTACTACATAAGCTGAAGTGCAATGCTTACTATTAGGCATTCTCATATTGAATCCTGAAATAGATGCAAGGCTTTTGCAACCATGATCTGTGTTGAATTCTGCTCCTTTCTTTACAAGGCAGAGTAACAATAAGCTGTTCTAAAGACAGGCTTATTCACATATAATCATTTTATTCTTCTGCAAATTTTAAATGCATTTCAAAATTATAAAGCTTTTAAGGTGGCATAAACTTGCTGAGTATTATATATTTCGGTTTTAAATCTATTTCTAAACATGGTTCACTGTGAAAATGTAAACAGAAATATAATACTCAGTTCTAGGAAACAAACAATTTCTGAGTGCAAGATAGGCATGTTAAGTACCTCTTCTATTTATAGAAGTAAATCTGACTTTTTAATATAAATTACAAATTATCTTTAAGAAAAATACTATCACCTTAATTAACTGCAGTATTAAAGAATGCTAATTAGTGTCTTAGAGAAGGTGTTTTATTTCTTTGGATCTGATAGGAGGCATTTACTGCTGCAAGATCAAGTGTCTGAACACACAGGGAGGGAATAGCACCCTGACAAAACACTTGGAAATGGTCCACAAGACTTTCCCTGTATAATCTTGTTACTGATGTACATTTGGAAATTCAGTTAATATCTTTTTATAACAGATTTCTTTCAACAGTGTAACATCAGAGATCAGAGCATTTTTTCATTCTGTTCATTAACCTCTGAAGAATATTGGACATATAATAAATAATTCATAACAGAAACAAAACTTTCTCTCTGAACACTGGATTTAAAAAGATAAAGAAATAAAAAAGGTCTTTGAAATGTTATACAGCAACAGCTCTACAGTACAGAGTGAAGCAATGCAAGTGTGGGGAGACCTCAGTCTGTATATGCTGAGGTATACTAAGTAACTTTCTCCTTGCTCTGGGATAACAGACCCCCCTGGCTGGAGATATCAAGATGTCGCATCATGTCTATAAAGCTTTGGTAATCTGAGGACATGAAACTTCTTCTCTACCCTTGCTATACCATGACTTCCATGGTGGTGGATTGGAAGAAAGGCACTACTGGGGAAAAAAAAAAAAGAAACCACCTCTCATCTACTCCACAACCTCAACCACTTTTCTCAAAAACAAAACAAAACCAAACCAACAAAAACCCCCAAACTATTTAAGGCTTGCTTTGCCTTTCATAAAAAAATACCTTTTCTGTTGAAATTTCCAGATTTCTCCATCTTTAAAGATCACCGCACATGCCACAAAGTGACATGAACTGTCTGTCTGCTTACACTATAAGCAACTTTCATTTCAAGCAATGAAGTTGTTCAACAGTCCTAGTTTTAAGTACCTTTAAGAATTCTGCAGTGAGGTCAAGACACTGACTTTATAATGTTAAAAAGATAATCACCACATCTAGGCTGTTCTTTAAACAACCAGATCTGTACTTTCACTTCTGTTGACTTAAGCCACCAAATAATGCTCAATACTCTATTTCATCTGCCAGGTTGCCATTAACATTTAGCATCAAACATCAGCAAGTGCTCCAATACTCTGCCAAAATATTACATGACAGAAGTCTCTCCCTTCAACTCTGTAGCCATAAGCAACCAAAATAAGAATACAATTGAAACACTGCCTCTACATCCCTTCCAGTGCTTATCTCAAGTACTAAATGATCTTGCAATAAATTTCCAGAGCAACACACCCTTATTCCAATGTTTTTTCTTTCACACCAGGAAGCATTAAAGAGCATATTTCACATATTTTAAAGCATGAGTGCTCAGTATGTAAATATACTGAAAGAGGTGTATTGGCCAGAGCAGAGAGATTACACACTGATAATGGGCAGTGTTTAATTAGATAATCTCTTGCTACACATCCACAAGAATTCCCTCATGCACACTGCCAATTTCTGATTGTTAGGAACAGCTATAGAGTCACCATGCTAATCCTCTATTCCTTGCTGGCTGAGGCCTCTGGGACACAATACCACATTAACCAGCAAGCTAATGAGCTTTCATCTCATGTTAGCACCTATGAACTGAATAAAGAAGCACAGCAGCATTTAAGCTCTGTGTCCATACACAGGTCAACAGAGAAAGGCATTTAACATAGGAAGAAAAAAGCAGAAAAGTACAGGATGATGTACATTTAATGTCAGGTTACAGAAAGACAATAAAGAAAGCAAAATTTAAGGGTTAAACAATTTATTAAAACCTCTGGTGGTTGTTGATATAAGATCATGATTTTGAATAGCAAATAAAAATACAGTAACCAATCAATCCAGAGGAATCTATAAGGCTAAGAGAGGACATATTTTAAAGACTATTAGTAGTTCAGCACAACTAGTTAGGAGAGGGAAGAGTAAGGGTATAAAACCTATCAGTCATTCAGAAAGTGCTATGAAAGGCAATAAGCAGGAGAAAGAGGGGAAACAGCATGAAAATGAGAGGAAACCAATTGAGAGAACATGAAAAGCACTAGAAATACATTGTAAAATAGAAAGCAAGACAAAAAGGCTGGATTCTTTGTGTCATAATAACCTCTAATAAACAATCCATGGAGATTTACGTTTTGGTGCAGAAAAGTTCCCATTATGCTTTATTTTTGCACCACTTAGGCAGCTAGGGCACATTTTGGTGAGTAACAAGTACAGGCTATGGTAGCCATGTTGATAATGTGAGATAGAGCTTGGTTAATCTTAACATACATAATCCCGTATTTTTTACTGACTTCCAAAGTATCATGTCAAATTAAAATTCTCCTCTAAGCTCTTTTACACTTACTTGCAATGAAAAAAATAGACAGCATTACTACATTTACTCTTTTAGATCAGTACAACAATGGAAATGAGCAGCTAAGTAACACTGTAATGCTCTATCTAGGTTAGCATGCATTTACAGCATGAAAGAGATCTTTTTCTTACAGTGGTTAAAACAGGAGACAGAGAATCTGAGTTTCCACTCTCTTCTGCAGCTCATCAAGTTACTCTTGCCATATTTCAAAGTTAATCATTTTGAAGGCCAAAACTTGAGCTACCAAGAAATAAAAACTGGCAGAAGACAGTGACATTTTTACATCACAGATGGAACTACATTACCTCATGCCAAGTTCCCAAAAACATTTTCCATGTGTTAGAATTAACCTGAAAATGGGCAGCAGTGCAATTAATCTGTACAAACTATTACCTACTCCTTAACAATATAACTTAAACCTCACCCAATGTACCTTTAGATCAGCTAAGGGCTGTTACCTCCTTTCGTTATTGCAAGATGCTAGGATTGCAATAATAATGGTTTTTAGAAAATGAAACTATGTATCTTGGCATCCCCAGCATACTGTGGTAAGTGTAGCAAAAGTTATCTTACTATCCTCCCAAAGAATTCCACAATATCATATAGCAGAATATGTTTTTTCAAGCAGTAATACATGTGAATTTTTTTCTCCATTTGAAGAGATTTATTCACTATCACACCTTCAATTTGATTAGACAGATATGAAATCATTATGTAAATAAACTGTAAATGTGAAATCATACAGTACTGCTGTAGCTAAGCCCTACACAGTACTAGGACCAGTTGTTGGTAGTTGCAGGGCTCAGAAAATTGAGAGTACATGGGAAAGATAGGAAGAAACCAGTGTCACATTTTTCACTACTTGGCACTTTCAGTGTATTTTGATTGCTTGTCAGCAGCTAAGAAAAAAAGAAGAAAATAGTAAGATATAAAACAGATCCTTTCATTTCTTAACCAATTACTCCTAGTTAAATTGCTGTGAATGAAAGTACACTGGCTGTTGATAATGTCTTCTGAAACATTTTAAACAGCAATAACACTTGTCACAGGAACTTGGGTAAGCAAAATGTTACTATCAACATGTTAGTATCAACAACATAATATCATATTCTGTAACTCACAAATCCAAATCTGAACTCTGGGCAACAAATACTAAAGTTTTCAATATTTAATTAAGATGCTTCTTCTAAAAGCTTAAGTGAAACCATCTAATTAAAAAATGCTAATGTGGAGGTATAGACTTTCCTTGTCAAAGTAATGTATCTTATTCCTTCTTCTACATCTTTCTGGTTTGGTTTTGTTTTTTTGGAGACAGACAATACCTTAACAGAACAAGCTCAAGTGCTATGAATAAAATATTTGAAATGCCACCATGCATACAGAAGTATAACAGTTAAAGGATAATTAGGGATAGCAGTTACAAGTGGTTTAATAGCAAGGCAAAATAAGCATTTTGCTGCACACAACCATTTTTAATGTATATAAAGTTTATTCTTCATCCCAATAAAATCAGTTTAGTTTGTCCTAAGAGTGAATTTAATTTTCTTTTTTTTTTTTTTTTTAAATGATAAAAGTCATCAACACTTCAGCAGGAATACCAGCTCATGCAGCATTGTACTGGGCTTTATTTTTGGTACTAATAAAAGAAACAACTAGTGAGAAATTATAGGCAAATGACACAGATTCGGTTCTAGTATTGTTTATGTAAAGCATCAAACACCTTCTAAATAGAATTCTGTCAATACACTTCAAACCAGATTAACTTCCCTATTCCAGCAAGGCTTCTCTACACAAATGCAGGGAAAGTTTAAGGCTTTTAAGCCTGAAGGAGCTTACAATTTCTTCTGAAACAAAACCAAAGACATTAGATGGGAGTAGGGGGACATGAAAGAAGTACATCAGTGAGGGCTTGTGTTCCTACTTGTATTATTCTCACAGTGTTACACAGCCTAGTTATTTAGCAATTATAATATTTCAATTAATTCACTATTTGCAAAAATAAATTTATATTTAGATAAAAGTACATGTTTACAAATATGTATTATCAATAGTTATCTTAGAAAAAGCACAAAACTATCAAAAGCACCTTTATGTGATGTTGACATTGTGACCATTAGTTACAGTTCAGAAAGCAATCCTGGAATCATCATGTATTTAATATACAACCAAAGCCACCAGCGAAACACTCTTCCACATCAGGAAGGATACCAAGACAGAAGTGGAAAGTTCTACTTGAAAACAGTAGATCGGTTTACACAGACATAAAAGAAATGTTTTTTCTCCAAAGGAGCGCAAACAATGACTTTCAAGACACTGTTGCTTCTAAAGCTTATAGAAGCAAACACTACTAGCACATTCAAAACCAGATCAGCTACATTCACAGACATTAGGCTCATAAACTGGTTCTAAAAGGACTAAATAGGTGCTTGCCTTCTAACATACCTATTTCAATGACCGTGGATGCTGGGCAATAAGCAGTTTCCCTGACAGGGAAGAGCAAGAGACTGACTTTCCTGTCATATCATGTAAATATTATCCTACATGGAACAAATTAAAAGTAGAGGTTATAAAATCCATCTGAGAGTTTAACAGTGTTACTAAAGAGATTTCAGTTCTGACGAGTCAAAAATCTAACTTCCCAAAATATATCCATTCCTATCAACACCTGACAGAATTAATGTTTTTCTGATTATCAGCAATTTCAAAGACTAGCATTGTTGAGGTCTAGAGGTAGCAACTAGATGTTCATGTGTTATATGCGGTAACCTTATTTCACTGCACCAATACAGTAATACAAATATTAGCTCACTTTAATAAGCTCTTCTGCTTTAAGAAACCACTTTACTATATAGCTTTACTATACCTTTGCTTTATCAAAATATCATCAACTGAATCCTACAGCACTCATACTTACCACGCTGCTATTTTCATCAAAACCTAAACGTTTCTAAGGTGTAGCTTGAAGATTAAACAGAGGCATCCGAATTTTCAAACCCGTTATTTTTACAAGGCAGTGGCTGAAATGTTTGCATTGATGCACAGCTACAGTCTCGGAAGAGGCTTTGCTACAACTCTACACTTGTACTCGGTACCTTTATCGTTCCTACAGAAGCTCGGCGCCAGCTGTGCTCCCCCTGCCCAGCCCCTCCTGCACGTCCGAGGCGCTGCGCTCCTCGGGGCCGGGCTCTGAGCTCCATTCCCCCAGCATACAGCCGCCCGCCTTCCAAGCGCGACCCTGAGCACATTCCAGCTCTTTGCCTCTTTCAAGCACCGAAAACAACTCCCATGCAATCCATCACTTTGCTCTTGGAGGTGCTCCTTCCTACCTTCAGCATACCCCTGAGGGAACGAAACTCCAGCAAACGGAGATGTTCAGTACCTCTCAGGACACGCAGAGGCAGAAAAAGCCGAGTGAAACCCCAGAGGAGAGGGGCGCGCATACACAGTCACCACCACACCCCAGGTTTCAGAAGCGCACTCACGCAGGGAGCTGCGGGCTGCCGGCAGTCTCCCGGCCGTTACTCTCTTCCTCCATCGCCGCCTCCTCCCCGATGTCGGGCAGGGTGATGAGCAGGACCTTGGCTCCCGCTCGCCCCCCGGGCTCCTTGTCTGCCGCGGCAGGGGCTGAGCACGGAGGGTGGTCGCCCTCTCCCCCCGAAGGCACAGCCCTGCCCGCACCGCAGTCGCCGAACAGGGTGCGCGGGCCGGAGCCCTGAGAGGCCCGGGGCCCAGGCGTGGCCGGGGAGCGGCGCACCTTGGCGAGCAGCGCGCCCAGCTCCAGTGCCGCCACCTTCATGGCCCGGGCGGGCGGTAGCCCCTTCCCGCAGCCGCAGGTCCGTGCGGGGCGGGCGCAGACCTTCCCGGCAGGAGCTGCTCGGCCCGGAGGGCGTTGCTAGGCTAAACAAACCCCGCCGAGGCACGCACCGTCGTCGGTGCATCTCGCAGGCCAGCCCTGTGGGCCGAGCAGCGTGGAAGCGCGGGACAGAAACCTGTTGCAGCCTGTGAGCTAACGAAGTGTGGCATTTTCTGTTTCTTTAACATGCTACCTGATACTAAGGGGCAGAAAAAAACCTCCATCTGCCGGGGTCACAGGGCCCTGCTTCACAGCCTTCATGCATTTGTGCGCAGAAAATGTTTAAGAGAAATGGAAACACAGATGGACCCAACCCAGCGCACCTCTTCGCACCATGTTAGGCCGCTGCAGAAAGAAGCTGCGGAGGGACAGCGTCCCACGGACAAAAAGATAACAATGATAATCCCAGGCGGCTTGGAGAGCAAGAGAGGGTGTCAGGACCAAAGCTCTTCCGCTCTTTTGGTCCACATACCAGTATCACTGCACAAGCCAGACCCCTGGAGGCACATGAGTCGGCCGAGTCAAGCTCTGTCCTAGCTTTGCACAGGATTTCTGGATGGATAGAGAGAAGCTTGATCACACCAGCAGGAGTTTGGGGACACTGTAATGGCTGGTATTATGGATAGGGCAAATGTTGTGTCAGCTCAGAATATGGCAGGTAGTGTGGCCTTTGGCAGCATCCGAAAGAGCGGCAAAAGTTGAAGAATAGCACAGTCACTTTATATATACAAGCCCAGGAACATACATGAAGCAACCAGCTGCATTATCAGCTTAAACCTGTTAGCTGCTGATAGGCAACAACCAAGGATATAAAGCTGGGAATTTTATCCCTGCCTTGTCTTCTTAGCACATCAAGTTGCGCAATGAGCTGGCAAAGCAGAGCGCACATGACATCAAGTAGGGGACTGAGATTTGAAACTGGGACATTCTTGGACTTTTTGTGTTACAAACTGAAGCAAATAAGTTCTTACCAAACCTTATGGGATAGGTCCACATAAACCTGACAGCAGCACAAACTGCATTTATTCCTCACCCTACCAAAAAGCCTTGACTAAGCCCCAGCGAAAGTAACATAATTGAGCATGTTGGTGTAGTGTATTTATTTCAGCTGCAGCCCTGAAACAACCCTGCATGAAGACCTGGAAGAGAACCTATTATGATCATCACTGTGTAACTTGTTAATTACTCCCCACCATTCAAGAATCATGGAATTAGTCAGGTTCCCTACAGACTTGAGCATTCTGCCTCGTTCAAGTGCTTTAGATATTCTGCTTTCATACAGATGATTCCTCTTTAGTTATAGGTAATCTCTTTAACACTACAAATTTGGAACCATTTTTCATTCATCTGGTATCTAACTCCTCAGCAAATCAACATAATATAGTCTGATGCTGCCCACTACAGTGAAATTATCCGACTAAAATATAGTCTGTTAATCTTGAAAGCATTTACAGCTCTTTGCCGTGGTAAGCCCATTTATTTACTCTCAATAATACCATCAGACAAATATACAGGAGCAGAGCAGAAGTAGGTAACTTTCAGATAAATGGGAAAATTATATGAAAATTCTATGTCAAGTATAATTGATGATTACCCTTGGCCCTATGTTTATTCCTTTTGCCTTTTTTTTTTTAAACATTAGTCTAATTCCCATTTTGAGTCTGTATAATGTTGAGGGTCTTTTTTTCTTCTGTAAAATATTTTAAACTGAATGTAGGTACTAAAATAACTGCCTAGAATGCATCATCAAGTTTTTTATCATTTAAAAATTATTTTCACTCATCAGCAAGTACTCTTAGTTTCTATTCTTAGGCATATTACAAAACTAAGCATTCATAACATGAGATTTTTTCACTGTTCTGAATCCACCTTTGAGGGCATTTGTTGTAACAAAAAAATCTGTATAGAATTTAGCAAAGTTGTAATTTTTCAGGTGTTAAGGGCCAGAAAAGACGATTTGATGATCTAGTCTGTCTTCTTGTACCACATTTGACCTCAGCATTTTTCCATGCTTCCTCTGCACCTTTGTGTAATTTTTAATACCCATGTGAATGGCTAAAATTTTCTAAACAGATTATATTGGTGTGGAATGAGAAATTCTGCTACTATGTGTCATTAAAGTTTTAAGAAACATAGGAACCCGTTCATGTTAGTCATTAAATAAGAGGAAGAACGACTGACATGGTGCATACCTGGCACGACATCCTTACCAGCTTGCCTCCTCACCTTTCATGGCCCTAGCATGAAGAAAGAATTTGTCACTTCCTCTGACAAGGTCAGAAAGATGAGATGAAAGCATCACAATGGGGATAATCCTAGTACTGTAATTAGGGAATCATCATCTATCACTTCAACTGTAAATAAAGCCTTTTCTGTTTTCGCTCAGGACTTACAGAGCAAGGAAAGACAAGTCTACACACCCTTAATTCATCTGGTGCGTGCAAAATTTGTTTCATTATTTTTCTCATTTA
>WYDI02036310.1:0-45623 GCA_009867235.2 Psittacus erithacus | reverse complement strand
GAGGTGTCCCTGCCCATGGCAGGGGGGCTGGAACTAGATGATCTTAAGGTCCTTTCCAACCCTAACTATTCTGTGATTCTCAGATAGGCATTGATACCTATATGCATCATTACATTTTGATATCAATAGGGATCAACAAGCACCAATGCCTATCAATAGGCATCAGTACCTATCAATACCATCACCTTTCAATTCTGATGGGCATCAATACCTATCCATATACCTCTTGGAGCAAAATATTGAATAAAACTCATTTTATCCTTTGAGATATTTTCCTTTCAGTCAGGTGTGCAAAATCCTGCACTGCAACGGTCAGTGAGCATCTACAACATCACATGCACAGATGCAGGGGTCATTTGTTAGTAACTGATCCTTGATATTTAGATGGAGAACAAAAATATAATAGCTTGCTATTTCATTATTTCCAGGAATTCTGAGTACTTACATATTGCTCAAATTCATTTGG
Source organism: Psittacus erithacus (assembly GCA_009867235.2). Lineage (NCBI taxonomy): Eukaryota > Metazoa > Chordata > Aves > Psittaciformes > Psittacidae > Psittacus > Psittacus erithacus. Next base: position 45,157 of record WYDI02036310.1, on the reverse strand, counting down.
CTTTCATGGAAGCCACTTATCTTTGAAACTGGTAAGTTTCCATTAAGCACCTCTCAAAATAGCTCAGTTTCAGCCTTTTAGAGGTGCGCTTCCTCCTCTTAGGTCTTGCAGAGTTATTAGTTGTATTTACATTTCTCTCTACAGTGCTGCCACCGTTTTATTTCTGAAAGCTGACAACACAGACAGTTTTTTCACTTTCAGCTGCAGAAATCATTTCTCAGTCACACACACCCACCTGCAAACCCAGCAGGGCAAGACAGACCTGCTCTCACAGAGCTGCCCAAGAAGCTACTGTGCCATGTGGAAAGACAGTTGGATTTACTGGCATTGCTTCTCACTTTCAATATTTTGTCAACTTTGGATTTTGGGTTTAAATTTGCTTATGTGTCTAAAGGGAAACTGATAGCTACAAAAGATACTGCTCGCTCATGTTAACTTACAGCAGATCAGTGCTGCAACCAGAGTAGCAGCATATGTGGTGTCACTGGCACCCCAAGAAGAGGCAAGTTTTCAAAGTTCACCTCTTGCCTGCTGGAGAAGGCTGGGATCCACAGACTGATGCTCCTTGCTGATGGTAAATGTCACCATGCTATCACATTACTACAACTAGTTTAAAAAAGTCTGACATTTAAAAGATACCAACTTAGAAACCACCTCCCAACCACACCACTGGTGAAGTACTGGATAGTAGCCAGGAAAAAACATTATCTAGAAATTCAGACAAACTTCCCTTAGTACTTTCATTTGTTTGGTTTTTGTTTTTTTTTTTCACCAAAGACATTTCCCATGAAAATAGTGACTCTGCCCAAATCCTGTTACCTTCAAAACATTAACAAGATCACAATCTTAAGGAGCCCGGCTGATGGCCAATACTGAATCAGGTCAGTCAGGATGGATATAATACACTGCAGCAACACCTGCCACACCAAAGCTGAGAATGAAAAAGAAGACTGGCCTGCTCCCTTAGGTAACATACACCAATATAAATGGTATCCCAATAGCTGTGAGGTTGCTTCATTAAGAAAACAGTCACAAAATGTGACAGAGGTTTTTAATAAAAACTGGCATTGTTTTTACAAGTTATAATGGATCTCTTTATAAGTGTTTAGGTACAGAACCAGGATGATGTACTTTGCAACAAAATGAGTTAAGAGTACAAGATTAAGTGGCTAAAAGGACTGATGGCAAGCTCCATAGCTTTTCATCATCACAGTATTTCACATCAGAAAATAACTGAGCCCAAAGCAAGCTGTTCAGCAGATCTATGAAGCTGTTGCTGAAAGGCCTCTTATCTCCATTGCATTTGGTTTAGGAGGGCTACTTTGGATAAGAGCCTGGCTGAGGGCCTAAACATCTTCACAAAGCTGTTCAAAACTTCCTGAAGGGATGTTATCCTCCAGGGCTTCACAACCTAAACTACAGGTCTCTCCAAGAACCACTGCACCGTCTTCTCATTTCTTACAAATATTTCAGCACCACATTAAGATCAGTCATGAACACAGAAAGACACAAAGATAATAGGTTATTATTTGCAGCATTTGGGTGTCCATTTACACCACAGGACGTGTTACAAATGCACTATGCCATGAGATCTTGTGCTGGGTCTGTCTGGGATGGAGTTAACTTTTGCCATAGCAGCACACATGGTGCCATGCTTCAGATTTGCGACTAAAACAGGGTTGATAACACAGCAATGATTTGGCTATGGCTGAAAAGTGCTTGCAGAATGTCAGGGCCACCTTTCCTTCTTCACTTTGCACTGGAAAACAGGCTGGGGTTGGGCAAGAATCTGGGAGGTGGCCCAGCCAGGACAGGTGACCCAACTAGTCTAAACGGATATCCTATACAATATATAAAATTTAGGAGGTTTTGTTTACAAAGGTAGCCATGGCTCAGAGGCTAGTTGGACACTGGCGTGATGATAGGAAGAGGTGACTGTTTCAGTCCCTTGGGGCCGCAAGTTGCAGGCTTCCAAATTCTATGAAGTAAAACAGGTAACTAAAAACTTGTCAGAAGATGGTAAACAAAGTAGAAAAGTCATTACAGTAACTAGAAACTAAAATAAACAGGAATTCAGCAAGGGAAGATGGCAAAAGAAAGATGGGAAGGTTCAGGAGGAAAAAGATTTCAAATCCAAATAGGTACAGATGAATGAGGAAAGAGTACCAGAAGTGCAAAAAAGAGCAGAGGGCTGGCAGTCAGCAGCAAATCAGAAAGCATTCATGGCATTTAGCCCCTTGTAGAGCCAGAACTAATTCAGGGTGCTGTGACAGCTTTTGAGATCCTCATCTTGACCCTTGTGTATCAGGTCTTCCCAGATGACCTCATGGTGGCAAAACCCAAACATGGGGATAGAGTCTAATGAACTAAAACAAAAATCAATCACTGTAAATCCTAAAGACTGTGAAGTCTAACCTACATCCTCAGTTTCATGGTGTTAAAATAGAAAGGATCACACGCAGTGTCTGACCTACACAGTCACACCACATACGCATTTGTGAAAATGCTCCAAAGCTTTCCAAAGGCACAAGGTTCAAGAAAAAGAGCAAAGAGGGGGCAATCCTAAAGTACAAATCTCCCCAAAACCATGTTGGCCACAGCTCTTGTGTATGTTTCATCTGAGAAAGCCTTTAATTGCAAAGTAGTACTGATCTACTCCTAATTTGGGAGCCTCTAGAAAATGAAAGCAGCAAGCTACTATTCAGCAGCTACTAAGAACACACAATTATTTCTCTGAATAGAGACTAAAAGCTCACATAAATTTCAGTGTCCTTGAGACATTGCAACTGCACTTGAGGTCGTTTCTAGCTGATGCTGGTCCCACGGGGAATTTCTTTACTGTTCACAAGGCTGTAGTCATTCCTACTTTTTGTGTGAATAAATCACGGTATTCACACAGCCAGTTGGAAGTAGTTGTGGCCTGATAGCCAAGTCTCATCATCATAATGGGATCTAATATAATTTAGATAATCAGTACAGAAGAGATCAAACCATGCTAAATGAGTTGCCTAAGTATTTTGTCCACGATTTAGACACATGTTCACTCAAATCCAGTAAGTTAATTTTTGATAGATTCTATGCTAGCTGCAATTACATTCAACCCAGTATTTCCAAAGTTTTTTTGAAAACCAAGGAGAGATTGGCTGTAGAGTTCTAATACCTTTTTTCAATAGCTCACTTTAAATAATACATCTTCTCCATTGATCTAAGCAAGCCCTTGGAATCTTGAAAGCAGATTGAAGAATCAATGAAATTAACCGATTGGCTTTCCTGGACTCTATCTGCTTACCAACTCCTAACTTAGGATCTATACATATCTTTGCAAATATATTTATACCCTCACTGCTTGGGACTTTACTATTACTGTTGTACTCACCCATTCAACTGCATCATGTTTGTCCTGTTGAATAATTACTTTAAAGGGAAAGTTTAGATTTGTGATTGATACTTACAAAGACTATCTATCTGGCAGAATGCAGTTTACATCTTAAGATACTGCACTTCTATCAGGCTCCCTCTGTAAAATGTTTGGGTATGATAATTTAAGAGATCCTACATACACACTAAGACAAGCCTGTATCATTTACAAACATCAGAGTTGTGGGGATTCTTCCTGTGATGAGTTCACCCCAAGAGCACTGCTTAAAGATAAGATCTGGTTTATTTTGCAGCTTGCCAAACTTTTGGTGTGAAGTGCCACATTTTTTGCAATGCTTTCTTTTTCTTCAACAATAGACTTTGTCAAATATTTTGAAGTTAAAAAAAGAGAGGAAGAGAAGAAAAAACCTACAAGGCAATTCTAGCTTTGAAACACTCTATTTCATATTAGAGTTACTTCAAATACTGTGAGCCATCTGGAACAGTGTGGCTCTGTCTTGACTGCCAGAAATGGGTTTCTTTTGTTTTTGCTGCTAGTAGAGACAGTTTCTAGTCTACAGAGAGTCTTTAGTCTTATCATAAAACAAACCAGGTAGTCAGCCATGAGGAAATGAGTAGAGTGAACCCTGTCCTTAAATTCCTTTTCTTTTTTTGTTCATCTACCATAGGCAGGCAAAGCCTGAAATCTCATTATCGTATGTTAGAATTGGGGATTCCTTTATTGATTTTTCTGCAGATGCAAAGCCCAGTACTTGAGAACTTGCCATTTCTTATGAATTTTCTGGAGAAAACACAGACTTTATATAGAACAAGGTTATCTTAATGCATATGTCCTTCAGTGTTAAAATATGTGATGTGATCAAGGTCTTTTGTCTTAGCTCTCAAGAAGGCATCTAAAAATCTATGCTAATACAATACATGATGCAAATACTTTTGTGTATGTGGTATGGATCTAGCATCTATGTTACTCAAATCTAGAGCAAGCTAAAGAGCCCCAAAACCCTGTGGTTTGTAAGCTTACCACTTTTTTTCATTATTAGAAAGCAACACACATTAAAATAAAGCTCTTTGAAAAGGAAAAAAACCCACCCAAACACACCACCTCCAAACCAGTCACCAAAGAAACAAAACCACACAAATGAGACAGAACATTTCTGGTATCCTCAGCCAGACACAAAATGGAGCTGCCTTGTTTTACAAAGTGAGGTGACGTTTGTTTGACTCAGACAAGCCTGTCCTGGCCCAGTGCATTCTCATGTGACCTGCAGCTAGCAACATCCTCAAGGCCAGGTGTGGTAACTACCAGACCCCAGTGGAAACCTGCCTCTACTGGAATCATGCCATTTTAAAGATTATGTATGTTCTTATCGTTGTTTGCTTGCAAAGCAATAAACTTACTTTTGCCTAATCAATCTCAACTCTTAAGAGTAAATGTGTTTGCTTTAAACATGGTCTTTGATGTTAAGCTACTTCAGTACCTCTCCATCTTTCTCCCCCCTCCTTCTTTTTTGAGGATGTAAGAACATTCTTTTATTCTCACACTATGAGGAAGCTTCTGCTGGGAAAGATGGGAGAAAAGACTAAACAAAACCAGAAATCAAAGTAATTCTTTTTTCCCTTTTCTTTCACGCCTGTCCAGTAACAGCCACAGACAGTAGGTCTTTGCAAATTTCTTTCCTTTTCTCTTTAATCCCCACAACTTTGTACACAGAAGTTTAATAAATTACTATATCTGAAAAACTGTGATGTTCTATTGAATTTTAAACTTGCATCTGCAGGACAAAAAAGCAGCAGCCAATGGATTTCTGCCTCAAATCAGCAAGAGATTAACAGCTCCAACCTAATCAGCTTTTTTCTCTGCCATTAGATTACCAGAAGTTACATTAGATTATCAGAGGTTACAACTCAGCTACAGTTTTCCCTTCCACATGGGCTGCTATGTGTCTGACTCAATAGCCACCTACAAAGCAAGACAGTATTAGCATCTCATTTGTTATCAAAAAAAATCTTTTGATCCTTTTTTTGATCTCTTGTGGCCATGGCATTTAAGGTCCTTATTTTTGCCAGTTAAATTACTCAAGTATTCAGGAAATTTGCCTTAAAGTGCTTAGGAAAAGCATGCATCTATAAAAACCAAGCCGACAAAAAACAACTTCTTTGTACCAGACTGCCAGCAGCTGAGCACCACGGCAGGGATGACACTAAAAGAAGGCAGATGTGCACTCTCTGCTGGGGCCCCCCAGTTTGGGAACTTGCACCCTCAGCCCCTCCAAACTAGTTCTAGTCTATTGACTTTCAGGGTACACTAAAAGGCCCATTTGTTTTCCCTAGCTGTGAGAAGACTGGGAGGACCCTGGTGAGAGATCATAAAATTGGCTCCATTCTCACTTACAGCAGTAGTGATTTGTATGTTAATAATCGGAAAACCAAGGGAGAGGAGTCTCCAGAGAAGTCTGTGTGTAAAACTATTTCCAAAGTGTGCCACAAACAAAGCCAGACACTTAATTTCTAAACATTTCATTAAAAGGAAGAAATCCATCTTGATGCCTAAATAAAAAAAGTCCTCTTATTTTCAGAAGTTCAAAGCAGATACAAAATTACATTAGCCCAGCTGCCATTTGTAAAGAACATAATATTTTGCTCAGCTTTTTGGATTTGTCTAGGCAGGAAGATAAAATTATACCAACCACTAAACTAATTTAGTACATGTGCTCAATGTAAGAGTACCGTAGGTCTGCATTTGCCTACACAAAATTTTGCAGTGCTCCAGTCTCACTTAACTCCTTCAGCCGCATGAGGTTTCAAATGTGGCAGCATGACTTGATTTAGTTATTTTGGTCAAATTAGAGATCTTTTCTCCACTACAAGCTGCATGTGGATCAAATTTAAGTTGGGGAGGGAGGAAAATGAAGCAAGACATTCTATTTTAAAGCATTTCTCGGTATATCTACCTGAACATGAGAAATCTTGAATGATGTGCCAAATCAGTGAAAACTCTTGCTAGTGTCTGAGCCATAAATGGGCAGAACCCAAATAATTTTGGTGAGAAACAAAAGCAGAATGCAAAGAATTAGTAACTGTAGCATTACGGGAGGTGTAAGTTAAAAACAAGTAGTGACAAACACAGTAGAGGGACTTCAGAGTTACCACTGGAAGGGAGGAGCTACTAGAGGCATCATGGCAGACAACCTAACCTACAACACACAAGAACCCTACACCTTTGTGAATTGAAAAATAAAAAGAAAGGAAAAATAAGATTTTCAAAGCAACAGCACTGAGGAAAGAACCTGTGGGAAGCAAAAGTGTAATGAAAGAAAAGAGTATGAGTAACACTGAAATAAATTTTGGGTTTGAAAACAAAGACTTCTCAGAAGCTAAACTGTATACATTTTATTTTTCTCCAGTCCTTGGGACTCATTATTTTAAATATGCTTATTAGCTAGTATGTATTTGAAAAAATTCTGCACATATTATGCTCTAGAGAAAGAAGAGAATGAGAGGTAATTGCCGCAAACTTTCATCACTGATGAAGGTACAATAAAAACCTTCCCTCAAGGAGGCACATCAATGAGAGCCCAGGATAAAAGGTGTGGTAGTAAGACAGCAAAAATGGATACTTGTTCTGTTGGAAGAAATGGCTAGAATAATTTGCAAAGCTAGTCGTACAGCCTCATTTTCCACATTTAAGTTGAAATCGCAGTAGAAAGTCCTTTTTCAGTTAAATCAGAATATAAAAATATCTCATTGAACAATACAGCTCCTCAGTGGTTTTCTGTTTAGATGTGAATGTAGATTCTCTCTCCTGAGTCATTACCAAACAGAAAGCAACTGTATCATTGGAGAAGAACAAGCATATTGAATAATTACAAATGCTCAGTTGACAGTGCTTAGCTATAAGAACAGAGGGTTTAGTTATTAAAGTAGACCAGCAAAATAGATTTTTATTATGAAGTAAACCTTTCCAAAGAGTCAAAACCATGACTGCATGCTGATAAGAGGCCAATGTGGAATTAGCCAGAGCTACAATGGCAATATCAACATTTATCTTCAAGAGATGATGGCTAAACTTATCAAATAACAACCAGCGAAGATTTCTTTACTGAAGGTAAATAAGTTCCACCTCTCCAAACTGCGTATTTTATAATCTGCTTATACAGCAGTTCATCCGTACAGCTGTCCCTTCATGTTAAATCCATCTGCTCTTTTAGTTGCTCCTATTGTGATAGCCAATACGCAATAAAGTGCTGAATTGGGTCTTCAGGATAAAGAAAAACACACAAGCCCTAACTATTCTGAAATTAAAGGTAAAGTGAGCTGTTGCTTGTCTTTTAACTAAATGCTTTAAATGCTTTTACTTCATACCTTCAGAAAGCTTGTGGCAGGAGAGAGGCAAATTGTAGTAGACACATGATGCAATGCTCTGCATGATGTAACTTAAACGCTATTATATGTATGATGCTGCTGCACTCAATCTGGCAAACATCTCCATGTTCACAGGCCCCACCAGTATGCAGCTGGGCACAAAGGTCAGGCTGAGAACATCCCATTGTAGAATCCATTGTTTTCCGATGAACTGTGCCTTGTCTTTCAAATTAGTCACTTAAAGAAATGAAACAGTTTCTTGGCTAAATGACTGTTTCCCCCAGCTATTAGACAAAATGTATTACATCTCCAGGCCTGTGATCAAATGATTTAGAGTTTGACCTAAATTTACTTACTGCGCTAAACAACCAAAGGAACAAAAAGAATTACGCCTCACTGCCTGCCTACTGTCAGCTACAAAGAGTATTGAACAGCCTGTAACTGCAGATGAAATGCAGTTCTGTAGTTTTCTGGGCCAGCTTCTTGGAGCAATTGCAGGTCAGGTGAAAAAAGATGTTTTAAAGAGTTTAGGGCCTTTTTTTGTTGCTTGGTTGTTGTTTGGTTTGGGGTTTTTCACCTGGAAGCTTTATGCCAACTGGTTTTGCACTTTGGGAACCCTAAAATGAAATGTTTTAGAGGTGCCTTGACATCAACATAGCTAAGCTTATATGGAATTTCCACTTAAGACAGATGCAATTTGAATCCTTCCAAAATACCAATCTCAAAACAGCAGAAGCACAAACAGATCACAGTCTCACACATTTGATAAACCAGACTAAAGACACATGCACTTTTATGAAATAAACTTCATTTATGGGGAGGGAGCATTCTGAAATTTCATAGACTCCCTTGATTTGAGCACCTGCTAGAAGCTATTAACATGCAGCCGCTTGAAAACAGGTTGAGTTCTTTTATCATGATGTCATTTAAAAGAAAGTTGGCAAAATAATACATTCAGTTAACAAGGCTGAATATTTCCAATTGAAATTCAAATGTTTTGAGCACCCAACTCCCTTTAATTCCTTTATAAATAGATTTTCACATTCTGGTAACAATAGTTTTTCAGTCCATAACACCTCTGAATGTGTGGCTCGTGGCCATTTTGAGAAACAGCAGGGAATGAGAAATAGGGCTAAGGGAGTGATCTACACCAACAAAATAGTACTTATGTGCCAAGTGGAAAATGTACGTGTGTGCACTTCACAAAGGCAACCTGCAGTTTTACAGGGAAAAAGAAGGAGAACTATGAAGTAAACACTAGTGTGTAACAAACCTGGATGCCACAGTCCAGAGAAGCCCAGGGTCTAACATGAGTTGACAGTAATTCCGCCAACAGGAACTGGTTCCAGTCTATGAGATTAAAGGGACAGGCCCATTTTGATTGAAGCATCGGTGCCATTCTATGGGCAAAGCCTGTCAAAGAAGAGATCACTACAGGACTAGAGGCTGTATCAGGGTGACACTAGCAGCAGAACACAGGTTAAAAAGAGCATGAAGAGGGTTCATGAACATGCAGCCCATACTGACACACTTGGATAACTAGGTATGCAAAGTCTAAAACCTGTGTGCTTAAGTGACTCTATTTGCAAAGGTCATTTTGTATAGTTTTTCCCATGTGTAGCTTTGCTGTTTGGTCTGTTACAACATCTGAATTTATGAGTCACATTCAGCATTGAAGGTGTTTTAACTTGACAGAAATAGAATACAAAATAAGTTTTATACACATTCTTCCCTTCACTTGCTCAACATCTCTCAACTCAGGCTTCCTCTTGACACCTCCCACCATGCTCGATAAAAAGTGGCTAAAGGAATAACCAAGAATAAACTCTTTTCTTCCACAAAAAATACTATCCAAAGCTTAACATCAGCTCTTAAAGGTTTGTAGGATTTTTCTTTTTTTAAGGTTTTCTTCTCCATTTTTCTGAGCCTATACATTTTTACAAATACGTATGTCTTTTTTCCCCAAGATGCAAAGGGAAAGGATTGACAAAGGACCAAGTTTATTCCCAGTCCTTGGCGCAGCCTGGCTTTTTTCCACAATATGAAACAGCAGGATAGTCAACAAAAGGCAGGGTGAGGGGACGAGGCACATGTCCTGACACACTGATAGTATGTTGACGAACTTCTTTCAGCATCAAAAGGCTTCCTTCTTTTTGCAACTCATTTAAAGCTCTTGCTCAAGGTTTTTGAACAAATGGGTCACTGGCGGTCCCTCAAGGATTAATTTTCAAAAATTACAAGCCCCAAAAAAGCAGTGCTTACAGACAAACATTTACTTCTGTGAGTCAAACCAGTGCCCCTCCTCCACACATGCATAGACGTACATTTCAGATTCTGGAGAAGATAAGCATCCAAGCCAACATTTTAAAGGCACTTTGAATATACCTCTGGTGGCTCAAAAATGTCTCAATCATATCCTTTTTCTTTCTAGAGAACAATATCACACAGTGAACATTTATCTGATGTTTCAGATTATTAAGCCTGGATAATAATTCCTTGCTTCTGGCACACTGAAGTTCTCTCCACCTGCCCCAAGCCCCACATACTCCCAACTACCCCATAATGAAAATCTATGCTCTTCATACACCAATAAAGATTTGCAATCAGAGACAATGGAGTTTGCCTGCAGCTGAGCTGACAGTGACAACTTCAGGTTTTACAAAAGATCTCCTTACAAGCCATGCCAAGCAGTATTACAAGCAAAGCCAGCAATCTGTGCCAGCAGCCATCTAATTCTCACTGCCTGTGCTATATTCCTACCTTCAGCAAAAAAAAATCCTTCAGGGCAGCAAGAACAGCAGTAAACCTGTCATTAACAGCCACAGTACTGTCACATCAGCGACTCTTCCATGTCAGCCACAATCTTTAACTCAGCTGTTTGCCTCTTTGGGGAGAACTTCCCTTGGCTGTCAGGAAATAGAACATGTACGTTGGTCCTTCATAAGCATATACAAGCACTCCAGGGCACAAATAAACAAAACAATCCTATTCTTTGGGAAAACATGTTGATTTTTAAAAATAAGCCAAAAAGATGCCTCTGTGAATAGTCCTGTATACAAACTAGCAAGGTAGAACTTACATGTAAATATGTCAGGTAAAATAAACGGCTGTTACTTGTTTTCTTTCATTGCACCCGCCCTGGAAAACAGATTGTTTTTACCACATGCTTGCTGCAGAACTGTGTTTCCAAAACACATAGCTGAAGTCCTTGAATCACAGCCAAACAACTGGCTAAAACACTAGAAACCTACAGATCATTACCTTGGGCACGGTCATCCAGAAACACACAAAAAACCCCAATCTCTCTCATCAGCCTTTGTGCCTCTGTCAACATCAGTTGGAAACTATGACCACATAAATGGGTGCATCTCTGTTCAACAGACAATCCAAGGTTCTATCCATTAGGTAACAGCATCTGAAGAGAAAGAAAATATGTGAAAGTAACTTTTTGGTACAGCCAAAGCATTTACACCTCAGCTGAGTTGTTGCAGTGGCAAACTAACAGCATTCTGGTAAAGTAACATAAGCTTCAGAGAAACTTGGAGCATTAAGACAAGAGTTTTGAGGCCACCAAAATTGCTGGGCTTTATTCATATCTCTGCCCACCTAAAATACAGCTGCTAAGACAAAACACATGGGAGTGAGCAGAGGAGTAACGATGGTATCAGAATGTACTTGGTAGAGCAGTTAAGAGGCAGAAGAAACAAGAAGTATAAACATCTTCAAATTACAATCCTCCCCAGTACTGAAGACTGTAGGAAATTATTTCAGAGAATATGTTGGAAGGCTTGATTACCTAAGGACACTCAGAAATCCAAATTAATCTAACAGAATACTTAAACTATTAAATCCTTGTATGGGTACTCTCATTTAGAATTATGGTGGATTTAGCATTGTTCATCTTGAATTAATTTTCACGATCAGCTGCTTGGACAAGTAGACTCTCATCATCTATAAGGCCCATTCTTACAATGATTTACATAGTAAGCCCAAGAGGAACCAGGGTGTGACTGAGTCTGTAACAGCACAGTGTACCTGAATATAAAGCCCTTAAGAAACAGTAGATGCATATGTGTGCCCCCCGCTATGCATGCTGGTTTTCTACAGTGTAGCAAACCAAATTCGAAGCCTCAGTACTCAAAAACAATCAATGATCTAAGGCCAGTGCATACAAATAAGTGATGCACTGGAGACTATGAAAGAAAAGAATTTCCTTCCCAACAGCAACTCATCTGTGCTGGAGACAGAAAGACACAGAAGCTAGCCAAGTCTGTGGAAATAGCTTCTCAGGGGTACCAAAGTCCATGACAAGTCCAGGGGTCTAACAGCAACAAACCAAGACAGGATTTATATGCAAGTATATGTCAAGCAAGGCACTCCACCTCCTGCCTGCAGGAAAGAAAGAAAGAAGATGATAGCTGTAAACTAACGCCCTATATTAGGATACTCAGGTAATTAATGCAGACCCTGCAGTGAGTAGAGTCACTTAAAAGGGTTTTGTCAGCCCAGTCATGGTAGATGGCTGGTTTTTTTCACGTCTTTCAGCAGAAGCAGCTCAGGTAGTAAACGAGAATAGAGGAAAACAAAAAACAAACAAACAAAAAACAAACAAAAAAACAAAGAAAAAAACCCCAAAAAACAAACAAACAAAAAAAACCACCAACTAAAACAAAGCAAAAAAAAACCACACCAAACAAAAAACAACCTCAACAGAAAATCATAAAACTGTTCAGGGCCTCATAAGAGAAATACTATACAATGGGAGTCAGGATACGAAGATGGAGAAAATGCAGTTCAGACAGATATAAACTAAACTATATAAAAGGGGAGTTTCCACAATCAAAAAAGGAAGATACCATTACATATCTGGTGCTGGCAAAACACAGATGTTGACTGCGGAGTAAGCGTCACAAGCTCTACAACACAGCAGTGCTATTGGCCATTGTACCTTTGTGTGCGATGATGTACATCTGCATTAGTGTGACAAATAGATATTATAAACCACAAATAAAGTATATACACAATGTGGTTTTCAAGCATTACACGTTTTTAAGAAGGTTTTAGCTTTGTCTGTTCCTTAAATTAGAACTACTTTAAAATAATTTCTTTAGCAAAGCTTAAGTAGTCATGAGTTCCGCAGAAGACAGAGAACCACAGAAAACTCTAGAAGGATCTAAGATAGCTTTCCTGCTAACATAATTCCAAGAAATCCTACAGAAATTCTGAATATCTTCAGGGAGGTTCTTTTCATTAGATTTACTCAGCTTTACTTCATTTTGGTTAAATGGCTGAAAAGGAATCTTCTCTCCCTTCACATTCCTGTTGTTCCCCCAACACTGTTTGCAGCAACCTCCTCTCTAGTCATAACCCAAAACCAGAACCACAAGTCTATAAACAGATATGCCATAAGATTCCCCTATCTGTCAGCAACTAAAACACATTTGAAAAAAGTTTAAAAATCACACAAAATTTTTAAACAAGGATTGCAACTCTCATTTTCTTCCCATTTTGTCCTCCAAACACACTGCAAAGTACTTAGATATCTAACCACCTTATTTCTGAGGCATCTCACCTACCACTAGATTATTTTTTGCCAAGAGAGCCTGAGCTTCTAGGATCTTGCTAAAAACACGCTTGCTAAAGACTGCCTCTTCCACAATATACATTTTACCTGCGAATGAACTTGATGGTGCCAGCAGCAGGTGTTGAGGGAGAAATAAAAAGTCTAGGAGAAGATCACCTGCTGTCCTTTGTACTCTTCTCACTCAAGCATACATCTGAAACAGCTTCAAACTACACAAGCTGAACAATATATCATGTTATTTGTTTGCTTTACACATATTTCAAGAATGAGAACAAACAGTTGCCGCAATGAGCAGCTTCATGGAGTTTGCCAAGATTTCTGCTTCCTCCCATGATTATACTTGAGACAATGAGATTTGCTTAAATAAAAATCTTGGTTTTGAATCCCCTATGAAGAAATTCTCCACTTTTCCTCTCTCAAGAAAAATTTCTGAGATCCTTCTATGAAGAAACAGGCATGACATAATTACAGCAGAAATAATTAAATCAAAAGAATACAGAAATTAATAAGCAGGAGTGGAAGTGGGGCGTCTCCTTCTTCTGGAAGACCCATTAAACTGTCCTGCCTGGCTGCATCATCAGACAGGAACAGGCATCTCTGCAGGACCATCCAAGCCCGCCTCTATGCCAATAGAAAAGCTGTAAGAAAACTGACTTTTTTCCCCCATTGCATGACTTGGAGTGAGGGGAGGCAGGAGGAGTCTAAATTAATACATTGGTTTTTGTTGTAGGAATTTAGTTCCCTTAAGAGAATGCAAAAAAAAAATAAAAAAGGGATCTTCTGGATGAGACCTTTTCAGAATTTTGTCAAGTTTCTCTCTGAACATTGATACGCCTCAATATGCCAGACACAAATTTATGAAATGGTTCTGTTGGCCCAAAATAGGGCATTTTGGTTAAAAGAAAACCCAATGAAGAATTCACTTAGCTCTACTCAGCTGTAGAAAGTAGTTGATGCATGTCTGAAAAACACTTATATGAGGATCTTGCCTTCTATGTTAGATGGAAGTAAGAACCAAACCCTGAACTAGCAGAAATTTTCTTTGAAGACATTTACCATGTGAAAGCCCTGCATCTGGAGTTCCTCAACAACAAAATGAAAATAAGTGTTTTGAATCCAAAGAGTATAGTAAGGATACTACAGGTCAAATACACGGTTACCTACTGCCAGAAACAGGTGCTTTTACACTCTATTAAAAGTTTTTAAAAGCTAACAAAACTGAGGATTCTACCAAAATACGTTTGGAACATGACAAGCATCCAAGACGAAATTACTTGAAGATGAATGTAGCTTATTTTCTTTAAATTGTGAGGCATGAGTCTGAGTCTATAATTTTTAGAGTAGGCCATTTCTCCAGAGGAAAATAAATTCAGATGATAGCTTGTGTCTCATTGCACACCAGGTTTCGGCCTCTTACAGTACACCCTGGATGAACCGTAAATGCTTTCTTTTATTTGTCTGTCAACAACTCCCACTGCTTTTATTTTCACTCTCCTGATTTTCATTTCGCATGGTCTGACTTGTACAAAAAATGCAGTATATATTGATCCAAGATGTTCACATCTGTAACATGATATTAATAGGATTATGCCAACATGGAGAATATGTAGAAAACATGACAACCTAAAAAATGTGTTTTGATACCAAGTAAAAAAAAAAAAAAAGAAATCTGAATCATTGGGTTTTGTGATGTAAACATATTTTACAATCTTATTAATGGACCAGTCATAATAAGAAGTAATGAGAGAGACCTCATTTGTTTAAAATTTGTTTAAAAATGTTATTCTTAGATAAGAAGACACCTAAAAAGCTATCACCTGTGATGTATAATTCCACAGAGACTCATATTTGCTAATATTCCTATGAAGGAATTCAGAGTCAATTCTGTAATAAGAAATAAACTGACGGATCTGGAGGACAAGGTATAGACAGCATATAGACAAAAACAGATGTAAAGCAGAAACAAAATTAATATAGGCTCTCATATATATTGCTAGGGCATGAAGAAAGCCCTTAATATATATAATTATAGTGTAGATTCTCAGACACCTTTACTGATCTTGTACCCTGTCAGGAAAGTGAGCAAGATTGCCCACTTACCTATTTCTATGTTGTGGGAACATGTTACATCTTATATAATTACATTAATGTGCATTGAAGAGTGAATATGCTTAGGTCTACACAAAATACTGATCCAGTGAATGTTGCTTTGTATTTAAATAAGCTGGCCTTTCTTGTGTTAACTGGTTCAGAAACACTTTTGTATCTAAAGTCATATATACTCCTTATCTTCATGGAAATATAAGTAACTTCATCACTCTTTCTCTCTTCCCTAAGAAAACTCTCCAGCTTTTAAAATTTTGTTTAACACCACCACCACCACAGCCTAAGGAAATTCTGAGTTACAATTCTCAGCTCCAGCATCACAGAGAAAGGAAGTTGAGATTTTGACCCCAAAAGCCAGATTCTTAATTAGTACAAACCTTAAAGTTACAAATTCATGTAACATGAATCATTGCTTCCAACTGCTAATGTAAATTTAGTTTACATCAGCAGCACAGAATCCCTTTCTACGAATGAAGGAAGAACAAAGGGAAGCCAGTTTTTGAATAAGGTGCTGCACTATCATTTTTTGCTCATAGTCTTCAGAGGTAGAAACACTAGCATAGATTGACACAATCCACATCTAGTGAGGTTTTTCTGCTGCAAGGTAAACCAGGTTGTTTTGATATCCTCTTCCCACACAAAGCCACATATTTCCTTTTTGCTTGATGGAGAGCTTGGAATTGGCTAACGTTAGGCTCTTACATGACAACTAACTTAAGTTGTGTTAAGAATGCCTTTAGTTATTCATATTATTGATATTTAAGGGGGGGTTGTGACATCACTGTTGCTGTTCCAAATACATTGCAACTAAAAGCAAAGTGTTTTCTATTCTTTCTTCTTCTTAAAGGAGTCACTGAAGCAAAATTTCAGTGAAAGAGGAGATAAGTTCCTAACAAACAAAAAATGGAGTGTTAATTATCAGCATGAATTGAAATAAAGTTCTTTAGAAGGTTTCTATCCTAAGTTTCCAGTGTAAAAGGGAAGCATTTGCCTTTCCTTCTCATCTTGCATACTATGCTAATTAATTTACTTTATACAAAACAAGAGATGGTATTTCCCCAGCCTTTCCTCTCCTTGTTGTATGTTTCATTTCACAGATTTTAATCCAGAGCTACATACTATAGGAAACATTTGGAAGGAAGGTATGATTTGGCTTTGAGGTACAGGGTTTGTTTTGCAGCGATATGTCACTGATTCAGTAGCACACTTCAATTAAGATTCTTGGAGTATTTACTAAAAAAAGCAGAAAATGCTCAAGAGTGGTAAGGAAAAAGCTCTCCAAAGCAACAGGTAAGGAGAAATGCATATGTCACCTTTACAGAAAGAAAGGCCATTTTAGGTTTCTTCACGTTTGCAGTTCCTCACTGCACAGAGGCAGAACAGTCTTTTACTTGCACTTTATGTAAAAAAAAAAAAAAAAAAAAACAAAAAAAACACAACTGAGGAAATGCTACACTATAAATAAATATTAAAGCATGGATGCCTTAACATGGCATTTTTTCTGGACACCACAATTGTTTGGTGCACCCCCCTTCTTTTACCCACCCTTCAGAGATTGCTGTAACTGTATTCCATGAATACAATTTTTTTTCTTCACCTTATGAGCTAATTTTCTAGTTTTCCTTCCTCCCTCTTCTCTGTGCTTAATTTCCTGTTTATCTTTATAGATATATGTCTCCATCTTGTATTCTCTCCCTCTCTCAGAAGAATATGTGCTGGTTGAAACATCCAGCACAGGCTGCACAGGTCTGAGCCTCACCTATAGTTAAACCTTATAAAAAGAATGTAAGCACACAGTTTTCACACTAAAAGCATATCCTGATGTATGTTACTGCTTCTGGTGTATGCAAAGCAATGTATTTTAAAGGCAATTTACAAAAAGACCAGAACAGAAACCTAGTACAAAAAAAGCAAGCCCAAACAGCCTTAATCATTTTTTACTACCTTATTATAAAGGAATGACAGAAACCAGAATTCTTATGTAAGACCGCACTAAAAATAATTACCCTGATACTGATCTTCACTGCCTTATAACTTTTTATGCCAAGGTTTCCCAAAGAAATAATCCTTACATGCTTGCTCTCTCACACTAGTAATTTCTGAATCAAGAGACTAATTTCCTCAAAGATTATTATTTTCATTAAACATCATGATATTAAGTAGTTAAGCTAAGAAAGGAGAATATCAGCACCTCAGCAGAAAGACTGTAACTTGCATTCCAGCCTTATTCAGCTCCAGAAAATGCATGCGTAGCAGAGGTGTTGAAATTGTCCTATCTGCAAAAAAACCTTCAGCTGGATCTCGCATCTTCCTAGACACCAAAAGCTCCAGTTACCTGGGCAAATCTGCAAGAAACCAGGGTTTATTTACTCTGCTGCTGGTCGAGTGACTTGATTGAGAAGTGCTTTCACAGTTTTTATAAAGGCAGCTCAATTAACTTACACCTGATTAGCTGGTCTAATCATCTGATTTAGTTTTTCTAAATTCCTTTTATTCCTCATATTTCCCTACTGCAGCATTTGTCTGTGCTTTGAAGAAATAGGCAGCATTCATCACATCTGTAAGACAACTGGGACAGAAATAGTTCCTCCCATGGAAAGCTTATGAAACATTCCTCAAAACCATCCGTGCATCATAACATAAAAGTTTGGGGGAAAAAAAAATTCCATGTAATTTAAGCACATGACAATTTTGATAGAGTGTATAAGGTGACACAGATGTCTCTGATTAGGTTATCTTCTGCCAGATGTCTCAGCTAGCAGATTTAAGTGGTAAAAGTGGAAATTCTTACAAGTACATTCAGCAGTCACAATCATTTTGTCCTTGGCCTGTTATTTCATTACTAATGTTGGTAGAACTAAACAAACACAAGACATTTTTAGAATGGCAAGAAAAATTTACAATAGCCAAAGTATCTGCTTGTCACCCACACTGATCTAGTTTTGGCAGCCAGAGAAGTTGTCTAGAAACTATTCATTGTTGTGTTTGAAAACTAAGTTTAACAGTAGAGCTGGACAAAAACAAACCCCACAAGTTGCTGCATGAATGACAGCATGATTCTGTATGCCTTACCCAGCACTGGGAAATTTGTGAGTGTGAAGAATGTGGAACCAGTTATTCTTTGGGTAAATAATTCATACTACATATTGCTTTAAGGGACTTGCATGCAGCCCACTTTCCCCCCTAACAGAGAGTATAGTTTAGCGAATGAATTAAAGCTTTCAATCCTTACTTGCAGTTGTGCAAGAAAACAGTGAATTCACAATTAGGTGAATAGGTTTTTTCTCACCTTTCCCCACTCCCTTTCCCCATATATGAGCAAGTGTAACCCTTTTGTTCAGCTTTGTTTGACTTATGAACAGCTTTGATGATTCAAGTAATAGTCAACACAAATCAACAGCACAGAGTCTCTTGCACAGCTTTGCTGAACTACAAGTTGAACATAGTATTAGCAAACAGTAATATGCCAAAACCATCAGTCTGCTAAGTGTCACCTCTTGTATGAGACACCTTAAACAGTCTTCCTGTGATTTACTACTTATTTATCACTACAATCATGCTGCGGAACCAGCCCACTCTTGAAGGTGTTTATTTATGAATAATTTTGAGAAAGCTTATCTTAAAATTAGAGTATGAATTAAAGCTGCCCTACCAGATTTGACAAGCAGGAAGCACTCGCCTATGGCATACAAGAAGCATACAGCGTCTGTTGGCAAAGTTCAGAAGTACAATTTATCAACATTTGTGAAAAGAACACAAACACTGCTTACATTTAAAGGTCAGCTGGTCACTTTTTAACTTTCAAGCGCTTAATTTTGCAACCCTGTCCTTGCTAGCAGACATACTAAATAATATCAAAGTTTTGATAGAGGCTTTGAGAAACACAGTTGCCTCACTTAGCAAACCGAATGCCATGTCTTGGGGATTTACCCTGTCTGCTTTAAAAATAACACTTTTAAAAGCGTTTGTCTTCCAGTAACACATGTGCACTTGCAACCTCAGGTTTCATTCGGGAGGTCATCTGGGGCAGGAGAATTAACAGGGTATGTCTATGAGACATTATCTCTTAAAATAATGATTCTAATTGTCATGATCACTGGAAAGATATTAATTGACAAAGTCCAGTATAATTTTTCATATTTCCAAAAGGAAAAACTGAAAAGATAGACAAGGCTCTACACTGGCTAGGCACGTGTGGGCATTTAATGACGCTCAGTTTCGACTAATGAGAGACTGCCTTTACCTTGTAAATTGATCAAATATTTTCTCCTCCTTCACTGCTTACTACTATTGCAATTCCATTGTGCCAGGCTAAGCAATTGCAGCTAGCAAACACCTCAGAATTAACTTGGCTCTCTGTATTGAGGAGTAAAATACGATAAACATTCATTGAATTGCAGGAAACACCTACAATCTAAAAGTGACTGTAAAGTGCTTGGAAAATATATGGAAGGAAGAAACCTGCCACAAACCCCAATTCCTTTCCTAACTCAAATCCTATTAAAATGAAGACACGCCCACAGCAGGTTACAAGGTTACACCTTATTCTCATGATACCTGTATATAATGCCGTACGTTTCACAGAGGATCTCTCTCTCATTGCTCCTACAATTTTATCCCTCTCCTGCCCCAGAAACCCACAACCCTCACATGTGGTCACCCTCGGAACATGCATGGGTCTGACCCACAACTTGCCCCATGTAACAGATTTGTGTGCTCTCGTTTCTTAGACTCTTTCATGTTCTTCCTCTTTCATTCCATAAAGGCAGACAAACAAATAAACAACATATGTTCCTCTTCAGCATCTACCTGAAATTCCCATGGCTGCTAATGGCACGGGTATTAACATAATAGATTTGAAGACTTAACACTGCAGACATCTCACAAACCCTAGGTTTCCAAGGATTTATTCTGCACCTTTTTTCTTACTTTACAGCAACCAACCACAGTTTGTGTTGCTTGTTTTGTTTAAACACACACACAAAAACAGAGGAGCTACTTGTTTTGAATTCTTCAGCTATCTCGCATAGAGAGGAGTATACATTACAGCTTAGCCAAAACCCCAGCCTGGATTACCACGGTACCATGCTTTTGCCATGCGCTGACCTGTGCTCTATCACAGGGCAGAACGTCCTCTTCCAAAATACAATTGAAATACCTCTTTTTCTGTACTGATACCAAGCTTTCCCATAGTAGGTGGTGAACTATATGCCTTCTGAAGCTGCGTTTGTCTTTACTGTTGCCTTCAGGCAAGGCATTCTCTGCAGTTCCAGAAGTGGAAATAAATCTGCAAATATTTATACACCATGGACACATCCAAGTGCCACTATTCTGACTGCTCAGTGCTTCAAATTTTGTTCCATGTCTTTCACATTCTCTCTCCCCTCCCTCTGGCTTGTAGGGTTTTAATTTTAGATTCAGATAATTTAAGATTACACTTAGTAAGAAATGGTGTAGGGTGTTTTCCTCCTCTCTTCCCATTAAGCAAAACAGGAAGCACTTATACTACACACATTTCCAGTTCCGTGCACTAAACGCGAATGTTAGCTGAACTATGGTGCAGAATTGTGATCTGCTACAACGGTTCATTTTTTAGTTAGAATAGTAAGATTTTCATTGAAAACGTCTGATTACCATATAGTTTTCTACTAGTTGGGATTTTAACATTAATTTTTAAGGACTGAAAGATTTTGTTACTTTCCTGCAGAGATGCACATAGATGTATGCTAGAAGCCCAAGTAACTTCTGTAGCCATTGGGCTGCTCAGTCTGGGGAAGCCCCAGGGGAGAGACACATTATGAATAATGCTAATCAGAGAGAAGCTTTAGATGGAGTTCACACCATGTCAGATGGCAGAGGACTTAACCACTGAATGCTGTTGCCACAAGTAAGTCTTCCTGTGGCTCACAGAATAAATTCTGTGTCCCAGCACTGCAATGAGCAGAGAAAACCAAAGAGTCAAGATCCCTGGGGATTAATTTTCTTTTCTCCTGGTTATATCCACTCCCAGGTAGCTGCTGAGAGTAAGGGAAGAAGAATAGGTGAAAGCAGGGAAGGGAGGCTATTCAAATCTAACACTGAAAGTTAGAATAGATGCGTCCTTACACCAAAGACTCTCCTGTGAAAGATGGTTCACAGCACAAAAATTCTGCAGGAATCTCTCTCCCCACCAGCCTAAAGAGAAAGGTAACCCCTGAAATTAAGTGGCTGATATGACCATCATGATCTACATTTAAAGAAATAATTTTTATCCAAGTCCAATCACAGAATATAAACATCGGCACAGTCAAGTACTTCAGTGTTAACTATGTCAGCAAAAAATAAAATCAAGTCCAGAGGTGAAAACATACTCCGTGGTCCTATTTTATGTTCAAATCTTATGGATATGAAGCCAAATAACAAGATTTTAAAAATAAGAATTAGAAATTGAACTTCCAAAGCAGCCCAGAACAAACAGAGTAAATATGCCTGCCATTTCTTTGAATGACAGAATATAAGCTGTAAAAGAGACTCCAGCTTCTCCTGCAACTACTCTACAGTTAGATTTCAGGGCAACACAGCTTGCTACTGTTAGAACTAAACATGAATTAGGCAAAATACATATCCAGTATGTTGAAGCAACAGCTGAAGTTTGATATTAGCTTGTGTGAGTCTCTGCCAGCATCTTAAAATTTGGGTACATATTTGAAACTTACTTTAGACATCAAATCAAACATGTACTAAGCAGATTTTCATGCATAACCTTCTTTTCAGCACTGATGTTTTGTCTGAATCGCCTCAGATTTTAGTAATTACTCTCTTACAGCTTAAAAGCATGAAAGCTATGAGGAAAAAGAGGCAAAACCACTTTGCTATTCAACTGAAATCAAATAGCATTCAAAGTATTTACACACTTTAAGAGATCCTAGAAGTAAATCTATACTGTCCCAAAGTGATTATTTCATATCATATTTACTGCATATGACCTGCTATTCTGTAAGAGTGGCCACCCTGAGCCAGACTTCCTGCAACAACAGCCAGTGGCAGATATGTGGAGAAAGAGACCAAAAGTAGGGCAACCATGAAGTGATGCTTTACCAGCTTATTCCTCTGTTTTTCAGGAACATTCTGAGCCCAAGAGGACATCTTTGCATTCACAAGGCCCTCAAGGTCTGTCATTTGTCTCATCATTTCTGAACCGGAGCATACCTAAAGGTATTTGTATTACTGCATGGCAACAACCTCCCTAGAACTATCTTCTTTATTGTATGTTTCCAGCCCACCACCTGATTGGTATCATATGAGGCTACTCCAATCCTTGCATTATGAGAAAGTGCAGTTGCTTGTTCCTTAGTCACTTTTCCCATGAAACCCAAGAATTTTACAGTCTTCTGTCATGTTCTGTTGACAACACTGTTTTTCCAGCTTCAGGGAGGCCAGGTTAATCAGCGGGGGGTTGTGCAGAAGTTATTCCACATCTCTGAGTATCCTTGCCCCTTTTCATTGTGCCTGCTGTAATGTGAAATGAGGAAGCGGGCTGAGTTTTAGATGGGGTGGCATAGGTGTTTTAAATGGGTATGAGCCTCTTAACTCAGTTTCTTAGTCTTAGAAATTTGGCAATCTCCGCCTGGAACTGGCTGATTCTAAATCAACTATCCCAAAGACAGGAAGCGATCCAGCATATTAGAGTAGCATTTTGCAAGTGCTAATTAACCTAGTTTCACATTTTTAAGAAGCAGTCTGAGTTAAGTAAAACAAACATGTTTCATGCACATTCTTCTGGCCATCTTTTCTCCTCATTACCACTCTCCCAGAAAGCTGTCATAAAAGGCTCCCTCCCGGGAGTCGTGCCCTGTTTTAGCTCTACTTGTCTTTCCTCCCCCAGATTGCAACACACAGAGAAACAACTTCTGCAATTCCTCTTCTCTAGCTCTCATGCTCCTGGCTTCTGCCCAGCAATTTTATAGCAAGGAAAAACCCTACTTAACTCTTTTCTAAGCCTCCAACTTCAGCTTTCTTCCTCTTGGAATTCTTTTCCCTCTGTCCTGAAGTTGTTCTCAATTTTGAGATCTCAAAACTGAAGTATAACATGTAAGAAGGAAAACAGAATTGGGGAACAGGGAAGGCTTATTTACAGTAGTCAAAAATATCAGGGAATAATTTTTATGACCCCACAAGTGAAAAATAACTGGGGGTAAGGGAGAGGAAATCAAGGTCTATTTCATATGGTGGCATTCTGAAGAACATAAATCACTCCTAAGTGGTACGGAAAAACAGGAACTGTGCCTAAAGGAAGCTAATGAAGTCGACACTATCACTTCCTAGGTTCAGAATTCAGGTCTAGAAAAATTAGCCCTATCTATTGGTAGCCAAGAATTTCTTGATCAAAGTATTAGAGGCCATAAAATTGCTTTTCAGACTGCACTTCTAAAATACAACTAGCTTTATATTAAAGGAAGAATAAATTTCAGTCTCTATTTGATGGCACAAAGTGGGAAGACTACAGTGCGTAGTTCACAAACAGAACAGTAGCTGTAAAATGCTAGGAAAATAAGTAACTGTTCTGTAACTTTGCAACCTTAAAACAGATTTACGAAAATGCTTCTGAAATGGTCTTATCCCATTAGCAAGGAAATTATTTCATTTTCTCTCATTCTCATTTTAAATTCACCCTGTGCTGCTCAACATGAAGACACATGAATAAACGGTTGAAACAGTAAAGCTAAGCATGTTTCTGAGCTCTGCTACAGCAACTACCTACAAGACCGAAACCCAACTCTGTTCATATGTTGGAATTCTCTGGGAAAAAAAAATCAACTCTAAATTCTAGCTGTAAGTCTGTAAAAATATGCACTAATCTCTGCATGCTTGGGTCATATGGAGAAAGAAAAGAACATGCAATCAATTTACAAAGCTAAGGAGTATCTTGCTATGTCAGAAAATTCAAGTGCTTTCAGACATGAAGGAATTTGACCTATACAATGTATAGTGATGTTAGACTTTTCTGAAGATACTACCCATGTGATCCTGAGCTGAACCAGTCAGTTTAAAGAACTCCTTAATTATTCCTAAATATTGATGTTTTGGTTGTAGCAAAAATGCCTCCAACTCCTCTCAATGCCCATTACCTAGATACCTAGTTACCTAGATATAGTTCCTCTATACTGACCAAGGAATGACTTTTTTTACAGCTGAGTGAAATAAGCAGAGACTGCTGCCTTCAGACTTCTCCGCAGCACACAGGTCACAGACACACACACCCCGAATTCACTGGGGACTACATATGCTTCAGACTTCCAAAAGTCCTCTTGTTCAACAGAATATGGTTTGGGCATAAATAATACCACTGGCCTGAAGGTAGGTTAAATCAGCATCAAAGGCCTTGATGATCCATTACCTGTTCTCTCACTCGCTACCTGATTGCACATCATTTAAACATGTTTCTCCCCCTTACATATGCAGCTAGCAAGAAGTGGGGATATTCCATACTGCAGCTGCTGTAAGCTATATGCACTGGACACTGAATGGTATAGCCAGAAATCTTGCAGGATTTAATTTACAATCATGCATGTTGTAAGCCCCTCAGGACAGGAAACTCTCATGTTTTATATATCTATAAAACAACATGCATACCTATGACACTGTATAAATAACAGAGGATCAGATTAAAAACATCTGTAGACACTCTGGCTGATCTATTGTCTTGCTGCCTGCTGTCTCTTCATAATTTTTGATGGCAGATGAGCCATTTCAAGCAATAGGATTGTTAGAAGTGCTGATGCAGCTACCTATACATCTGTAGCAACATGTTAATAAGAGACTGGATTAAGAGAGAAATTAAAAGATAATAATAATCTATCATTCAGGCATGATGTCCTGACAGGTTTCTCTGGATTTGTGTTTACTTTTTGTCAAGAAAAGATAGAAAACATGGATGACTCAAGCAAAACAGCTTTTGAAACGTGGTAGAAAGGAGTAAGGACAACATTTCTTTGATTCAGAACTAAGTCTGTTGTGATACAACTTTTCTCTCGCTGCCCAGAACTGTCAACATCTATTCATCTACTGTAAATTGCTTCTGTGAAAGCAAAAATAATGTATACCCTCAACATGGTGATAGTCACAGAAGATATAAAGAGATTCGCACACTGTGCAAGTATTGAGTGCAAAAATAATGCTAAAAGGGAGGCAGACTGTTACTGATACCAAGCAGGGAAGGGAACAACTACATTTCCAAGAGAGAGGCAAAGAGGAATCCTAAATTTAGAACGAAATTCAGAACTGAAGCCAAGATACTGTCACCACCAGAGCTGCGTGAACATCTCACAGAAAATCCTTAACAGCGTTAAACCCGGATCCCTTAGGTTTAGAAGGGATGGGGAGAAAAAAAAGAAAAATCAATTCCCTTCACGTGAACCTTCTCTGTGTCCTTCAAATCACTATCTAAAAATTAGTATTGAAACACTTTTCTCTGTGCCCAGCTACATACTTTTCAAAATTGATTATAAGCCTTTCACTTTGACTCTGTATTCAAACTTTTGGCAGCTGGTCACACGGCAGGTCTGCTGAATTGAATGAGCCTGGTACTTTTGCAAAGCACCTCAGGCTGCTTTCCCAAAAGACAAACATTAATTAAAAGTCGCTCCATCTAATAAGAACTTCACTTTTTCAGTGAGAAATTAAGAACAGTTTGAAAGACAGGGAAAAATGTCAGAAGTGTGAAAGTGTATGAAAAATGTTTTCTTCCAAATGAGATGATCCAAAAATATCGAGGCAAATCATTTCACATTCCTTCCACCTTTCCATGTTAGTCTTTCAGACCTATCCATACTTATTCTTGCCCAGTTTCCTCTCTCCTTCCAGCAAATAAGTGATCTAGAGATGATATCTTCTACAGTTGCAGAAGGTGTTTTCTATTTGACTTTGACACTCTTTTTCAAACACTTTGAAACCTAACATAAGTAAAACGTTACGGAGCAGAACACTTCTGCCCTCAGGGAAAGGAAAGAGAGTGGTGGGCACATATGTTCATATGTGCATACAGAATCCATATAGCTTTCAAACGTAGAGCATGTGAAGTTTTTGCAGTAATATGATTTTTGTCTTTCATGCCACAAGTCTGGGTACCAGAGACTTGTGCTCCTCAAAGACGATTGGACACTCGGTTTGATCAGGACATTCACTTAGTAAACATCTTCCATAAAACCTGAGATTGTCTAAAACTGAAATTAGAATGTGATCAAACTGTACTGCCTGCTGTATAACCAGAGGGTGACAGAACAACTTGCTAGCAAGGGCTTAGCAGGTGTAGAGTATATCTGGTGCACCTGGCAGCCTTTTATGAGCTGCTGCATGACTGCAGGTGTACTTAAACCCCTCCTCCTCAACCTCTCTCCTGTGCCCAGGAAGGGACTGACAAAAAAAGTAAGTCAGAATCTTAGATAGTATACTGCTTACTGTAAGAGATTTTTACTGAAACACATGAACTGCAACAGTAAGGTATCTTAATGATTAAGGACAGAATCAGGTTACTACTTGCACCAGCAAAAAGGATAGAGGCTCTGTCATGTTGCTTGTGCTGCAGTAGCAACCAGTAACTGGAGAGGAAAGATCTAATGAAGGCAACAGAGTAGCTCTGAAACCATCAAAATGCAAGAGAATCCTGGATTCTAATCCCACAGCATAACACAACCTTCCCAGCTTTACACAATGCCGCAGCATTTACTAAAATCCAACTGTGCTTTTAAAATGTAGTTCATATTGGGAGTACCATATATTTGAAAGAATTGCAAGTCATTAACTCAAGGCCTACTAGTCTCTCTGGATGCATCCTAGATGGGCTGCGGATTTGCTCGTATACCACTTTGTTTATTTTTCAAACCCTCAGAGAAAAGAAAGCTCACAATTCACAATAAAATCCTGCATAATGCCGGAAACAGTTCACAGGACAGTTTGGCTGTTCTGTAACAAATCCTTATTTATAAAACAATTAAGTTTCTGTTGGGAAATCAGGAATTTAAACAAACAGATTTTGAAGTGTCCCTTTTTTAGGGCTTTAAGATTTATTCCAATGACAAGCACAAGCATGTGTTCGTTCATTCATTCAGACTAACAGTATCAAAACCTTTTGTTGTATCTTTCTCTAGAGTTTATGGGCTCTTCCTTCCTTGCATAAGGTTAAAACCCTTCACCAATTATCTTGAGCACCCTAGGAGGAAGAGCAGCAGTTGTGAAGTTCTTGGCCAAAATCAGAAACAGTTCCTAAAGGACTTGGATGGTAGGTAGGGGGAGACAAAATGGAACACACCACCCCCCATGCACACATACTCCAACAAAGCCATTTTCTTTCAAAGAAAAATAAAACCATTACACAAAATTGAGTCAGTTTTGCCAGAAGACTGCTTAAGAAAGAAGAGTGAAAGCATACTGGGGTAAGGGACACTTCCAGAAGAGCTGAGTATTGATTTCAGCCTTCTGTTACCCTGAAGAAGAATGATTTTTGGTTTGACTAATATAGTAATTTAAGCAAAGGCTGAAGAAAAGCATTAAGCAGTCATCAGACTTTCCCCCTCCTTTAAGAGCAGTTAGAAATTTTCTGGTTTGCTTCCTACTCTAAAGGAAATCAACTCTAAAACTCCTCTCCTAAATCAAGCTTTTCAGCTAGGGCTTCTTATTACCAGTTGCCTATAGCTCTTTCCCAGATAAGGGGAGGAGGAATTAAAATCAGGGGTTTGTATACTCTTCCAAAACTATCTTCCCTAGCTTTTCCCAATTATTCATTTAGAAAGAGACCAGTTAACTGCATGCCTTCATCCAATCGCTAATGGAGCTACAGTTGCTTAGAACATCTGAAAAATCTAAATCCGTGTGCCTTTTACCTTTGAAATTCTTGATAAAGGAATCCTTTTAATACACGAAGGACTTGAGATATGGAATTACTGCTAAATCAGTCCCACTTTGTCTTGGTGCTTCAGCAAACCAGCTCTATCCTGACCTGTATCAGTATTTTCTGTCATCTTGTCAACTTTCTTCTGACTTGACTGTGGCAGGATGACCATGGCTAGATGCCACGTGCCCCCCTCAAAGCCACTCCATCACTTCCCTCTTCAGCTGGACAGAAGAGAGAAAATATAATGAAAGGCTCATGGATTGAGAAGAGGACAGGCAGAGATCACTCGTCAGTTGCTGTCATAGTCAAAACAGACTCAACTTGGGGAAATTTGTTTATTACAAATTAAATCAGAATCAGGTAATGAGAAGTAAAACAAATCTTAAAACACTTTCCCCCTAGGCTCAGCTTCACTCCCAATTTCTCTACCTCCTCCCGCCCAGCAGTGCAGGGGGACAGGGAATGGGGGTTGTGGTCAGTTCATCACACATTGTCTCTGCCACTCCTTCCTCCTCAGAAGAGGATTCCTCAAACTCTTCCCCTGCTCCAGCGTGGGGTTCCTCCCATGGGAGACAGTCCTTCATGAACTTCAACAAAAGTCCACCCAGCAAACTTGCTACAGCAGGGCCACAGATCCTACCAGGAGCCTGCCCCAGCATAGGCCTCATAGAATCATAGAATAGTTTGGGTTGGAAGGGACCTTCAAAGGCTGTCTACTCCAACCCTCCTGCAATAAGCAGGGACATCTTCAACTAGATCCCACTGAGTCACAGCCTTCTTTGGGCATCCCCCTGTGTGGGGTGCAACATGGACCTCCATGGGCTGCAGAGGAATCTCTGCTCTGACACCTGAGGCACCTCCTCCCCTCCTTCTTCACTGACCTTGGTGTCTGCAGGGCTGTTTCTCTCACATATTCCTCTTCCTGGCTGCAATTGCACAGGTTTTTTTCCCCCTTCTTAACTGTTATCCCAGAGGGGCTATCACTGTCACTGATGGGCTTGGCCTTGGCCAGCAGCATGTCCATCTTGGAGCCAGCTGGCACTGGCTTCATCAGACATAAGGGAAGCTTCTAGCAGCTTCTTACAGAAGCCACTCTGTAGGCCCCCCACTACCAAAACCTTACCATGCAAACCCAATACACTTGTTGTTTATCTTCTTATTGCATTATTAATCCAGGAATCCAAGGCAAAAAAGTGTAACTAGTGAAAAGTTTCTGCCATTTTCTAGAACAGTAAAAGGCTGTTGCATAAGGAGAGAAAACAAACCAAAAAGTATCTCAAGGATGAGTTTCATTTCTCTCAGGCAAAATACATAATCATTTCCATTCTACATTTGTAGGGTTTAAACATACAAAATGCCACAAAAATGCATAGAAAACTAAAGCACATACTCACTATTAGCAATAAATGATGAAAAACATCTGCATATGAGGATACATGACATGACACACAAGGAGTCATGTAAACAATGCTCTGTGATTTACCCTAATACTGGGAATTGCAGGATGAAGGCTTTTAATCAGATGGCCTCTAGCAACAGCCCTGTTGCCTGGGAAGTAAACACACATGTAAATGTTTTTTATAAAGGCATGATACAGCCTGTATTATAAAATGAACCTTCTTTTTGCATCTCTTTATGTCTCAACATTCATCACAACTATATGCATGTAAAGCTACAAAGGTTTTGAAAGTTTCAGTTCTGCTTGTACTGATAATTTACTTAAGGCCATTTGTGCGTGTAAATTCACCTACCAACTTCCAGAACACAGACAAAGGTAAACAAAAAAAATTTAGTGAGGATATAAGGATTTCTCAATTAATCATTTCTACAAGAGAAGAATAATAAGCTCTTTAAGATACAAATCTGTCTTTATTTTCATGTGATATGCGCCATGAAGCTATCAACAATAAATCTTAAGAGGGGAAAATAAGTAAACATAGTTGATTCAATCTCAGTTCTACTGCATACTTTTAGCAAAGGAAGAGGGAATCCTCGAATGCAGAACGGCAACATTTGAGGGAGACATAACCGTACTACAGCATAACAGTTGAACAAGAGCAAAGCTTGATGTCACTGAGTTCCTTTGCACTTCACTGTTGCAGAGGTTTTAACTGCTCAACAGCAATTTGCCCAGAAAGCAGAAACTGGTAGATTTATACAGTGGTAAGTGCTGGGATTTTTAATGACAAGCTGCCCCATAAACCATAGGACAACACAAACTAACATATCATATAAACTAACAAGGAAGTACTGCAGATGAATAGCCAGCCCACTAGTGTGAAAACTAATTGGCAAGAAGAGAAGATATTCACATGTACTGTAAGCACGTGGGAAGGAGAGTTGAGTATGACTGTCCAAGTTCATACACCTACAGCATCCTGATAAGCCATATTGTATCACTGCTTATGATGTGACACGTTTAACCCTAAGTCTAGTCCAAATTTTGCACCTTCTACATCCCAGAACAGTTTCAAGTCATCACCTTTAGAAGTAAGGAAGATGCCCCAACTTCTGTGAATTCTTTTGCACTGACATTTAGATCATAGGTTCTCAGGATTTCTAAGCATGCTTGATTTTCTTGAATCAAGTACCAAAAAAATCCAGAGGCATTTTGAAGAATTTTCTTCTGTAAATGCTCACATAATTATAACCTCTAAACAAGTCCCTATTCAGCAGTTTAGGCACCCTAGAAGTGTTCTGCACATTATCAAACCAGTACAGTCACTGATTCCACTAGATGAGCCCAGGGCAAGCTTTTCACTGATAATGCCATTTGTCCCTTAAACAGACAAACCAATAAAAATTGGTATGCTTTATAACAGTGTCCCAAATCCCTCTGTGACAAACTACTATCCCTCAATATCAAACACAGCTTTATAAAGACTCCAAGAAACTGCAAAACTTGTAATTGCAAAAGCTTAGTCCTTTGTATTTAAGAATGCTATGTTCCTGAGGCTAATTTTGGAAATTATGCATAATAAAATAGCAAAATACGAACCTGAACATGAATTCATCCTTGTATGAATAAAGGATGTACATATAAAAATAACAGTAGAAAGCATGGGAAGTAGAAAATTAAATGTCATGGGGAAGTGACCAAGCACATGGCAACTGGAACAGTCTGATCTTATGCTTTGCCTTAGTACCTGGGATAGGGTAAGAGAAGCATAACCCAGAGAGGAGGGTTTCAGGATGACAGCTGAAAGCAAGTACTAGTCAATCAGTCACAGAGATTTAGAGTCATTTCAGCATGAGAGCATGGAGACCCAAGGTATTTGAACAATACAGGAAGCCAAATTACACCTGAAAGCCACCACACCTTCAGCTGTAGTAACAAAGGTTACTTATCCCAGTCACAAATTAAGAAAGCACTGCGCAGTCTCTTCTACTGAAGAAGGTGTCTGTACCTGGTGTGACAAACCAGTATTATACACTGCACCACCACTCAATTTCTTTGTTTAGATGT
This sequence comes from Psittacus erithacus, assembly GCA_009867235.2. Taxonomy (NCBI): domain Eukaryota; kingdom Metazoa; phylum Chordata; class Aves; order Psittaciformes; family Psittacidae; genus Psittacus; species Psittacus erithacus. The sequence goes on along the minus strand of WYDI02036310.1, from coordinate 13,393 downwards.
TTAGGAATCTTACCTAGATTGACTGACATACACAAAGTAATTTGTACCACAATAAAGATGACTTTTTAACAACAGGTTAAAAGATTCAAGAATAAAATCAAAGTAATATTTAAAATAATAGAAAATAAATTTATTAACCACTGCCAAAGCTACTCAGAACAAAATATTCATGTAGGTCAAGACCTGCTAGTTATTGCTTATTTTTTGAATGGTTTTGTGTATTTTTGCATGGCTCCTTTACCAGACAGCTAGTGGTTGCCTAGAAGAACTGCAACATCCTCCGTTGATTTTGTCAGAAAGCACCACTCCTGGATGCTGATCTTTCTGGGTATAGTTATTGGAAAGAATGAAAACAAGCAGTTCGGAAGATTTAAAAATTTCTTTCACACTCTCTCAAGAGCTGAAATGGTGGACTTCAGAACTACTCTTCACTAGGTCAGGAAGATCATCAGTACCTACTATGGCACTACTTCTTCCTAAAACAAGGACAGATGAGCTTTGATGTTGAGTTTTGGTGTGGATATGAATGTCTACCCAAAAAGTTTTACCTGAAAAGAAATAGCTCAGAAGCCACATTAAGAAAACCATGCCTGAATTACTGACCCATTCTAGTCAAGAACAAGCAGATTCTTGAAATGGGTTATTTATCAAAAGAGTTTCAAAGCTCCAAACCGTGAAATTGTCTGTGTTCATGTGCTGTGCTAAAGAAAGTCAGACTTGGCACATGTTTCTTATTAACTGTACTAAAGCAGCTTAGTTTCTCCAGAAATCCCCAGTTTCTCCTCTGCAATAAGGTAATCTAGAAGGCCCCTAATTTTTGCTCTTCAGACTGAAAGGGTAGCACATATAGAAGTAGTGCTGAGTGAATGCTGCAGAAATGTTTATCATTATGTGGAACGCTAAAGCAAATTGGCTTTCTTGGCACATAAAACATCATTAAAATATTCAGAATGAAGTCTAAAAGCAAGGAAGGCTCATAGATATTTGTATGATGTATTTCACATATGAAGCTTTCACACAGCCATCTTTAATATCTGTCAGTGCACAAGTGACACTGTGTTCCAGGATCCCACTCACACAACTTGGGCCAACTACATTGCATAGTTTGTCTAGCACTCCTTATAACAAAAGTAATATTTAGAAAAGTAGCGCTGTATGCTTTCCTCTGATTTTCTCATTTTCAGGCAGATTAAACCACTTTTGAACTATTTGTTGAGAACAGCTTTCACGATGAGGTAATTAAAGGAAACCTATCAATTTAGTATATATTTTCAAGTTAATAATGTTAACATACTGTTCAAATAAAGCTCCAAATTACTACAATCTGTTTTTAGACAAGCCCTCCATTTTAACCTCCAAATGGAAGGAAAATGAAGTGACTTTCCTCATCTCACTTAATAGAGAACATATGTTCAAAGATAATACTGTAGGCTTGTTCTGAGAAGCTGTTCTTCCTCTGACAGAGATGCAGTGAGCTTGCATAGTAACACTGATACAGAGAAAGTGCACATTGCCATAAATCTCATGCACTGCAGAGGTCACTTCAGAAAAAAAGACTACTGAGTAGAGAAGCACATATACATGCACAACCTAAAGCGCCCTGGCCACAGGTGGAAAAAGAACCTGTTATGCTTCCTATCAGCTGGAAGGATCAGAACTAAAAGCCACATCAATCTTAGTTTAGGGAGGGAGGGGCTGGGAGTAGTAGTGAAGGGACAGAAAGAAGATGGAAATGAAGGGATCTCTACCATCACAAAGCATAAGCAGCAGCTCTGAAAAAGAACTGCTTTAAATTTTTTCATCACAAATTCCCTGGAATAATTTCAGATGGAATTGCTACAGCAGTATCAACAATAACTTTCTTTTTTTTGAAAAAATATATATGGTCTAAATAAATAATTATAACTTGCACAAATAGTGTAACTGTCACTTGCTTCTTCAGGTCTCAACTTTTTAACCTGCAAAAGCAGGTTAATTCGCCTGCCAAAGCCTCTGTACTTGATGTTGTAATAAAACTCACATTCCTTGAATCCCCATCAATTTGTGATTCATTAGCCCATGCCTATACACAAGCCAACTTTTTAGCTGTATCCAGAAACAAATCAAAACTACTTCATTCTATTGTGCTCAATGCCATGCCATCACATGACTAAGATGGGGGCCAAGTACCACCACTTACATCCAGTAATAAAAGCAAAGATCCATCACCAGACACTATTAACACTCAGTTGCAGATTTATCTGATCCTACAAAGCCATGCCATGTCAAACCTTTTAAGTTTGTATCACTAAATCAAAAAATAACAAGAATCACTGAACAATTCTTCAGCATGCTTTGGCTCACCTCATGTTATAAGCGCTTGTCTGAAAACTAGAAAGCATAAGTTGTCTTAGCACCAAGAAGCGACAAAACTGCATGCTTAGAAACTGGCCATGTGAGAAGCCTGAAAGCTACATCCTCTTTTCATCCTACAGAAATCAATCATTCAGCTCAGCCCATTTTAGATCAGAAAAATTCTACCCTGAAGGTTACAGCTAACACAGCCTAGATCATCCACTCGAAGACACCACTTAGAGCCAAACTAACCAGTTCAGGATCAGTCCTTATATCTTTAGCAGACAGCCAGCACTGACTGCACAATTATCCTAAATCCTGAACAACTGGAACAACTAAAGGCAAGTAGGCTCATGATAGAGTCCCAGGCTGAACAATGTAACATTCACCTAGGCATTCAGAGGGACAAAAACCAATCAAGAAACAATAAGGTACCCCATACACACACAACACAAACAAAAGCCTGTACACAAAGATTTTGCACATCTAGCAGTGAACAGTGAAGCTTCTAATGGTGAATGGTGAAGCTAGCCTTAAATCTTGTGATTCTTGAGCATAAATCTATGTTGACATATAGCTGTGGCTCTGCTTTTACCTCAAGAACAAAATTAAATACTAGCAGAAGTAGTGAGAAGCCATCCTTTGGTAAGACCTTGATACCATTCAACTTATCAGGAGTTGAGGTATTACTGCTGTAACAGGCGCTGTCACTCCTTCTCTTCTTCATTAATTGTTTCTATCAAAACATTTTCCATCTGTGACAGAGTTGTGGTGGAGCAGCACTTCTTGTTTATTTTTAAAAGATCATCATCCATTTCCTTACTAATAAGCACAAACAAGATCCTGAGTTTGGGTGGGAGTGTTTTGTTGATTTCGTTGTCATTTTAAATTTGGAGACTATCCCAGGCAGTGTCGCACACGTTTCTGACAGAAACCCCACTTAAAATGTTGGTAGCACTGCAGCTTGTGTTAGAAGTGACCACAGTTCAGACTTCAAAAGGTGGCACTTCAACCTGTGGTGTCTAAGCCTACACTTAGACGCCAAAATATGGACATAAATGTCTATATAAATAGTTTGTTTTACAAAAGACCAGAGTCTGTGCTGGCCAAGGAACTTCCTAACATGTGCACCCCCAGGCAGATACTTTAAATGATTCAATTATCAGAAGTGCTTGTACAAACCACTTCCATTTAATGCAGTAGTAGTTGCTGTACATCACTAACTAATAAGCCTCAACAGTTACCAGGGGACTGCCTTTAAATCACAGGGCATTCATTGGAAGAAGTCATTTTCTGCACAGCCTACCAGTCTGAAAACAATAGGAAAAGAATGTGATTTAAGTCAACCATGAGAGCATTTTTGGTTTTAATTGTGTTTGGGATGAAAAATAAATGGTACTACAGAAAAAAAACAGCGCTTGAGCTTTCCTTGCAAGAAAGAATTTAGTTTACAAAACAGTATCAGGAGAAACAGGTTTTCACACAATAGTTTAGTAATTTAGATATTCATACAGGCTCAAGCCTTTCTTCAGTCAAGACCTTAACCCCAAGCCCCTGGTCCTCTGTTGCTGCTGTTGCCATGTGTGTCCTAAATATTTATCAAGACACAAAGAACAACAACAAGTACATCATTAGAGAACCCTCAGCATGGACACCACAAGAAAGGGGGCATTTAACTTGTGTTTGAAATACTAGCCTGAGCCAGAGCCTGAAATTTATACTGTGTTTGTACACAATCTCTTGCTCCAGTACAGACCTGGTGCTCATTGCAGATCATGCCAAAGGAGAAAGCTTAACCCTGTGCCAACCCTTTGCACAGGGATAACCAAAGCTGAAGTCTATATATAGACTGTACCTACTCAGACCAATTCCCCAGCCACACAGATTTTGATATTGCAAGTGGCAGCATATGATAGACAAGCAATCCCAAACTCCCTCTGAGTAAAATAGAGGTTCAGATATGAAATGGGTGGAATGCTTCATTTCACATTCCTAGGTAAACATTTTACACAGCTTCCTGGAAGGTTACAACTTAAAAAGTAGAAACTGGACCACAGTTTCTACACACAGAAATGAAAGCTTGATGAATAGCAGTTCACAAAAAAAGCTCATCTGCATATTCCAAAAGGCACCTGCATTGTTTTAAAAAAGTCTTGCAAAACTTTTATGTCATGTTTTTTTTTTTCATGTGCTGGTATATTACAAAATGCTTCAAAAGGTAAGGTGGTTTGGACTGCCTTGCTGCTAGGAAATCCTCACAGATCAGTGTACATTGAGTTGTCTGGGCTCAAAAAACAAAGTTTGGAATATTAGTGTGAGGAGGAGATTAACTGTAGCAGAGGAATATACACAGAAATTTCCCTAATCAATCATGGTGACTTACTAAAGGATGAATCTGTAAGCTCCAGCTGGTTTGTCACGGTCATTTTTTCAAAAATACAAAATTACATATTGTTAAGCCACAGCCCAAAGAGTTCAACAAACATGAAACCTTGACAAATGCAGAAGTTAGAATAATTTTTAAATTTTGCATAAATGACACACACACAAAAAAAAAGACAAGTCAGCTTGAAATAAAATTGCCATAAAGCACTTTAGATTTTATAAAAGGCAATTTAAAAGATTCTTTCTTTTGCATTTGGGAGAGATTTGTTTTAGCAGAATGTTTGCAGTCTGTCCCTACGCAATGAATCAGTCTGGCATCAGTAGATTTTACTCAGCTCAAAGCAAACAAAGCTAAGAGTAAGAGCAGCTTCAGCTGCCACTGTATGCAAGTGGAAAAGCTATTTATTCCATTATTCTAGTTCTGAAGTAATATTTTAAGGTTCATAGAGCATAAGATCCTGGGCACTCAACAAATTAGCTGCACATGTTTTATGTATGAGTCCTTGTCTATACGACAAAAAGTGAGCAACAGAAGCACCAAGCAAGCTGTAAGTCAACAATAATCTGACTACAGAGTTCACATGCAGAAAAGCACCATCACCATTATCAGGAGGACTAAACAGCTTTTCTTGAGTCCCCTATATTTCCAGAGAGATTCCAGATAACTCTTACTGCAGAAGTCAAATGTTCCCAGGATCCAGAAGATTCCCATTCTAGAGCCTGCTCTCTTTAGCCCCTGGTCATATACTAAATCCAGGAAATTTCAGACAGCCATTGAAAATAGGGTTTTTACAAAATGATAATCTGTAACTTCAGAGACTGGAAGAATACTTTAGAGAGACACAAGAGTGCCTACGTTTCACAAAGCATTCATTCCATTGTTTTCTGGATACCTCATTATATCATAATTACAATCTGAAGTTTAAATAAGTCAATAAAATCAGGTGCTAAGAATGTTTATTGCCACTTATAATAGTAAAAATTGTGAAATTTAAAAAATATGTATCTTTGAAGATCTGGGGTCCAATGCTTACTGATAGATGTTCAAGCTTATTTTATTTCTGTTGTCAAAATGAAAATTAAGATACACCAGAAGACAAGTGAAGCAAACACACAGCTGGCATTAAGACGTAATTTTTTTTAAAGTGCCAGTATAATGTGGAGCAGAACATTTTCCATATGCTGTTTACATCTTAATATCATCATCCTTTAGCTGACCATTAGGAAATACACATTAAAGTTTGCAATACTCTTTTGAAAACTGAATATAGGTCATTATTAAAAATCATCCATATAGATAATTCCAACATTTGCAAAAAAAAAACAACAAAAAAACCTCAACCCTTTACAACATTTTAATTTTAAAAACTAACAACATCAGGAATAAATTATAAGCTTTAGCTCAAGAAACCTTACCTTTTGTTGCTGCACAATACCAGAACAGGCCTGACTCTTCCCATCTGCATATTCTCCATTCTGCACTGTCTATTAAAGCAAAGCTGCTGGATCAGCCAGCTGCAGGCTCCTCTGACTTGGAGACCTTGCAAAAACTCACTTCCTTTTGGAACAAGTCCCTCTTGCCTTTCTCATTTTAACAGTCCCAATGTAGCTGCAAGGTTATTCTCCACTCTCAAATCAAGCGTTGGCCCTTTGACATTTGGAGTCATGCTAAGTAGTCCATTTGTCTTTAACGAGATTACCCCTTGATTATCCCTTTGGAAGGCAACTGATCAATCAATACTAACGAATTCATTTAGACAAAAGATTTAGTAATCAAATGTATGTGTTCAAAATTGAATGTCACATTTACCTTCAAGCTCTTAAATATTTTTAGTAAGGAGTCTATAGAAGTGAATACCGTATGAGGTGCCAATAGCTTCATTACAAAATATTAATCATCTTTACAGTTTCTTCATCCCAGTGCCTCAAGTAAAAATGATTTGAAATATGGACAGCAGAATTAGGAAAGACTGATTTTCTATACCTTTAGCACTCACAACTGGATTCTCCCATGCCTACAAAAGCCCTAATCTGACAGAAGTAATCAGGGCATTCATATCACTGCTGCCACCTACAGATTAGTTGTTGGCAAATGGAGGTTGAACTGACACTGCCACATTTTTCTGTTGAGAGCACTGACTAGGATAGATGGATTGTATTTTTATGAAGCTCATAAAAATCGAGTAGCTTGAAGATTGATCTCCATTGTCAGCGTTGGTTGAAATTAATCAATAGCATAAAAAGTTGTTAGGGAACACCAAGAAATTACCCTCTTAGCCTCCTTTCCCAAAGAAACAAGGTTTACAATGGTTAGTTTACTATCACATACACATCTTTTAAATGGGTTTCACCTGTTAGATTATTCTAATGTCATACTGCAAAATTTTTCAGACTGTACTTACTTTAGGAGAAACTTAAAACCCTGTCAAATGAATGTGACCTAATAACTCCAGAAATTTTACCAGGCCCTATTCAGCAAAAAAACCCAGCTGTTGAATTCTTTACTCTAAAGGATGTCATTCTCCTCAATAAGATAGCTCAAGACACTGCAGACTGAGTGTTCTACAAATACTTGCATTTTCCCCCTCAGCTGACAGAAACTACAGAGATTATCCTAGAGCAAATCTTATTCCTGACAGGCAAACCGGCTTTTTCAGATGTCACAATTTCAAACACCATTAAAAAAAAGAAAAACCCCAAAATAATAAAGAAAACCACAAGTTGTGTGGAAGTGTTACTAGTATGAATACAGCATATGACTAATTAACCAGAATAAAATGAGCCAGATTCTCACTATAGCTGGGCACTGTTGCAGAAGGAATGGTAGAAGGTAGGCAATGGTGACACCTGACTTAAATTTTTCTCAGGTAATGAACACAGTTCTTCTTAAAGACAGTAAAAAAACCTTTTCTGATATTTTACTTCATTTTCTGAAGTTTCTGGTCTCAGTTTCCTGTCTTTAGAATTTGAACACATTGGTAATCATTTCTTTCTGCCCTAAGCCCAGATCACTCTGCCATGTTGTACTTGTAACCATTATCAATAGAAGTAGCATTATCCCATTTCTGAAGACCGTCAACATTCACTTAATGCAGTTTTAAATTAATAAACACAAGAATCAAGTACTGAGTCTGCAAAACATCCTTTTTAATTTCATTTAGGACTCCTAGTTGTAGTAGTCCTGCACACTTTTCTTCTTGTTATACACCTTTTCAACACTTCCATGGTATTTCTCTGAGCCACAGAAGGCTGCCTTCTCTGCAAGCTGCAAGGTGACTTAGTTCTGCAGAAATCTGTAAAGCTTCCTGGCATCAGTGTCCAGTATCCCCAGGCATCATCTGGAGCCAGACCATCCTGTACCCTGAAGCACATGGCATGTGAGTCTCAGAGAGCCTTTTCACCAAGTTTCCCCTCCCCTACTTTGAAGTGTGTGACAAGACCCATTTTAGCACCTTTTTGAGGGGTGCTTGGGAAGTCTGACATTTACCAAGCTCCTGGTACACTGAGATTTCAATTAGTTTATTTCTCTTTCTTCAGCTGACAGCATCTGAACTTCCAGCTAACCAGCTTCAGAATCTCAGGTAAACTTCACCCAGTCCCGTCCTAAAAAGCTACTTCATGTCTTTGCCGTAAAAGGAAGCTTCAACAGACTAGGATTCAAATTATGATATATTTCATGAGGTCAGCATAACTCAGCATAATGTACTCCTAAATATATTTAACAGTGATTTCCTCCACTTCACTAGCAAAGTAATGTTGGACAGACCGTCAAAATATTCATTCATTTTCTAGGCATTTTTCTCCTCTTAAGGTTGATTCCAACAGGAAGATCAAGCAAATTTAATTTATCATCTCTAAAAATGTATTCTACATCCAGGTGTTTTTACTGTTTCCTTCTCCTAGTATCCTCTGTCACTTTCATCACCTCAAGTATAAAACCTGGCTCTGAGCTCCTTACAGCTATTAGCTCCAGCATTAAACTCTCTATTCAGTGCTTGCCTTGCCTTCCAGGTGTTGTGCCAGTGAAGAATCCACTTCTCCTTGGTGGGAGGCCAAATCAGCCCTTATCCAATTGACTGTGAGGACATTTTAAGCCCAGAACTGTTTTCCTCAAATACTTATAGAAGCATTTTTCCCAGGAAACCTTATCATTAATTTCATAAGTTCTGGCTAAAATATGTCAGCTAGCATCTGATCACAAGCTTGCACAAAACACATTCCCTGTTTTATACAGATAGTATTATATTCTTTTGATCAGCCTTTGTATAAGATTACACATTTTCAACAAGTTTCAATAAAAAACTGAAGTAGGTGACCTGACCAATGCATTTCAGCATCTCCCAGACACAACAGCAGCTGTGAAGAATCTTTCCTTGAAAACATCCTGATTTGCACATGCTCTTTACAAGCCAGTTTAAGGTTTGCTACGTTTCCCATAAGGCTACATGAAACAGTACCGAAAGATAAAATGAAAAACCAACCAAACCTATCCAAAAGCACATCTTATTTCTTTCATTCCACAGAGGAACTCAAAAAGGGAAGGGGATCATTTGGAAACAGTAATACCAGCATGCAGAATTTTCTTGCAATATAACCACAAACATTACTTATTTGTGAGCAGTGAAGATAACATTCCAAGAATTCAGGAAACCCAGATGATACCAAGCCAGCAGTAATTTCAGTTTTGATGCTCTTCATGCATGTAATGTTTTCTGTACCATTTGGTGTGTTAACATAACACATAAATCAGAAATACACAGTCAGTGCAACCAAATCAGCTTTCTGAAATGTTCTCTTTCACTTTCTCAAGTATACATCACTTTTTACATGTTAAATTATGTATTTTTAATATAAACTAGCTTTCTCTTCTTCATTACTAATTCCAGTGCATTTAATTAGTTGCACTGATAAAGGTTTGCCTGCACAGGATCTGTTTTTAATGAGAACAGAATAAGCTTCCAAAGCTCTGTAATAAATTGTTCTGAAAGCGCGCACTGATTTTCCTCAAATGTCCATCATTTACCTCTTCCCAGCCTCTTTTAACTGCCCTCTCCTTCCATCTTGTAGCTTACTCTTAAATATTTCTAAAATGGTCTCCTAGTGAAAAAGCACAGTCTAATATTTCACAGGTGCATTTGTGCTCTCTGGAGTAAATGTATCACCCTGTCATCACCATGGTCAACACATTCCTCACAATCACATTATCAGCTGCTTGTGTTGTTTCTGTCCTTATGGGGTGGTTGGGAGTGCACAGAACTGCTGTGTGAAAGATTTCCAGGTGCAAGGTTATAGCTTTACATCTGTTTTTTTTCTCATGAGATTTTTTTTCCCTACAATCTTTATAAGATTTCCATGTGCTCTTATTATGTTATCACTAGCATACGAAATAGACACAGCCTTTTAAAAGCAGACTAAATATGCAGAGTGAAAGCAATACTGGATTACAAGATAAGGGTGATTTTCCCAGGGTTTCATTGGTACAAACACTTAAGTTAAATTAGTCCAGTCCTATTCTTCACTATGATTATGGTATCCACCTTTGTCTGCTGTCTTTCCCCATCTTTTAACTTTCTGTTACTTTTATCCAAACCTCCTTTTACCTAAAGCCTGAGAGCTATTTTTGTTACAGAACATCAGTGTAAAAGGCAATCATCACTTAAAACAACTCTATATGTGAATCGCCAAATAATTTCTAACAACACTGCCAGTTCTAGGGGTTTTTTGTGAACTTTAGTGGCAGTTGGGTCCACATCTGGGCTTTGCACCTTTTCACAAGATGGGAAACAAAAGATATATTCATTACTGAACTTAAAGAAGGCGCATCTGCATTCAAACGCGGGTTGCCACACAGATGTCAGACTTTAACCCTGGAAAACTGGAAACACACTAGAAACACTGTTACACTCTCAGGGAAAACATGACCTTGCAAGTGGTGATTCTTATTTTCCATAGTTACATACTTGGGTACATTAGGGTTTTTTGCTTTGGCTACCAAATTGGTAAGAATTTGTGTAAAATTATCATCTCAGGAGACAAGGTGCCCAAAAGGTACCCTTTGGTCTACACAGAAGCACAGCTCTTCTACATCTGACTCCAAGACTGCGTGTTCCCTGGTTTGGACCAGGAAAGCGCACTACCAGCAGATTACAGAATCACAGAATCATTAAGGGTCGGAAAGAACCTCTGGAGACCATCTAGTCCAACTCCCCTGCCAAGGCAGAGCCACCTAAAGCAGGCTATACAGGAACCCAGGTGGGTTTTGAATGTCTCCAGGGGGATTAACAATATTCTAGATTACACCTGAGTAACGGCGAATGACACCACAAGTACAGATGCAATCCTAGGTTAAATCTGTTTATACATAAGGGCAGTTGTCACTGAAGGTGACTCAGATCCTGAAGTTTTTAGGAGAGGAAAAACTGATTCTAAATTATTAATTCCTCTTCTATTTTCAAGCCCTACGCCTTTCACTTGTTGCAAATGAAAGGGATTTTTGTTCCATCTAAACCTATTTTTAAAGGGCTCCTTCTCATCAATTTCATTAGCATCTGAAGAGCACTAACTGCAAGTGTCCATGGCTAAATAGATAAATGGAAATTTTATGACAAATCATTAGGGTCTGTCACTGAGTTTTTCTAGAACATCACAGTCCCACCTATAAAGTGATTTGTTTAATGCAATTTTCTTTACTATGTGTGGTAAGCAAGTAGAGTGCATTAGCCTTCCTTAATATCTCCAAGTAGTTTCATTTTCCAGAATTCATTCACATACTGAAGTTGAAAGGTGAAGATTCTGAAATTATCTCATAAGCAGACCATAATTTCTACTGTATATCAGAAAAAATTATCAAATTATTTTTTAAAGTCAGTGTATACTTTAAACTCCCTCCAGTGACTATAGCAGACATGCCTAAGACTTATTTGTAGGTAGCAATCCTTGCATCTCTTGTCATGCAGCTAAACAGCACACGCATTTTTAGTAGCTGTTGTGTTACAAAACAAGACTCAATTAGAATTAGATCATGCCAAAATTGGAAGTCCAGAAGATTTGCACTCTGCCAGATTGCATACAATACTGTTGTTACAGCTAACATACAAGCCAAGTTCCAATGAATACATTCTTATAAAATGTTTTGAAACTTTATAACATTAACCCTGCTTTGGATTTCAGACTTTGCTAGCGCTCCCTGACAAATAACTTGCTGTGACAGTATCAAGATGCTGCTTTTAGCATAGACTATACAATCATATTTTCACTACAGTTTAGAGGAAAACTCATAGGAAGCCACAGCCACAGAGGAGAAAAAGGAAAGATATGCCCAAAGAGGCCTATTTTGCTCCAGGGCTGATACAGCTTGATCAATATTCAGTATCACTGAAGAAGGTAATTTTACTTATGAAAAATAGTAGGATAAAATAGCCGGCAAACCTATCAATTATTTAAATGCAGCTATTTAAATGTGACGATTCAAAGTATTATACTTTGAATTTTGAAGAGTCCTCAATAATACAATCAATTGCAACAACAAAAAACAAAAAGGAAAAAGGACTGCATTCTTATGGAAAATATTTTTCAAGAATAAACTTTATTAATTTAATTGTAAATTAAGAAAATTGTAAAATAAAAGTACTTTAAACTTAGGAAGAATGTGTTCTATATATAAGAAGAATATTACAATAAAGTAGTTGAACGCTTACATGCAAAATTGAAATTCACTTCAACAAGGGACTTTTAAATAGCTTTACAAAGCATGTGAAAGCAATATTAAAATCTGCTTTCTATCTTCTGTGGATACAAGTTGTCGTGGTTTAAGCCATTAGAGAACAACTTCTTGTAATATATTTACAAACTAAATCTCTTGGAGAATAATTTTGTTCATTGTGCCTACATTTCAGCATCAGAGTTACAGTGCTGAGATCAAACAAGAAGAAAAGTAATAGCTAGGCGGTACTGCTTTAGTTCTTCTTTTTAAAGAGGTCAATCATGTAGCACATTACTGTTACCCAGAACGATTTTAATTTTACACACGAAATAATATGTCACCCTCTGGAAAAAAAAAGAAAAGAAAAAAAAACCTTCACATTGCACTGTTTTATACTGAAATAGTCTACATTGTTTTTTAAGTTGTTAAGGGAAGACTCTCATTTCTGTAATCCATCCTTTGGAGACCTGCTGAGTAGATCAGAGAGTCTGGAAAAGCCACCAAAGACTAAGCCTAAAAACATTAAACAAAGCTAGCCAAAACACTGATCATGGAGAGGGAAAAAGAAGGAGAGCTAGCCAAGTGGCCTCTGAAGCCAGCCAGCAACACAAAGACACAGCAGCTGCTGGACCATCAGGGCTTAGATATTTGTCACCTGCTGGGGTGCAACTGGGGGCACTCTTTGAGAAATACTGTAGGTTTAGGGAAAAGTCTATGCTAGGTTAGAAGTAGCTTCTAGATAAGGTATCATAAAACAAAGTTGTTCTGTTTGGCTGAGAGCAGGTTGAGACTTAGTGAACAGGCTCCTTGGGTTAATTAGATTGAAAAGGGACACATTTTCTAAAGTATTGTCGTGGTTTAAGGCCTGCCACACAGCCCATTCACTGCCCCCCCACTTCCTCCCTCGGCTCCCGGAGGGATGGGGAAGAGAATCAAAAGAATACAACTCCCACAGGTTGAGATAAGAACAGT
>WYDI02036309.1:0-14767 GCA_009867235.2 Psittacus erithacus | reverse complement strand
CTGAAAGTTAGAAACACAGCGCTGCACCAGCCACTAAGAAGGAGAAAAAATGACTGCTACTGCTGAACCCAGGACAACAGTGCTATTTCTTTTTTCTGGTTTGGGGAAATTTAAAGACCTGAAATGAATCTAAAAATGGTTATGGCTAGCTTAACCGAGAATAACTATGCCATTCTTTTATATCAATGTAATGCTGGATCTTGGAGTCAGAGCTGCTTTCCAAGCTAGGGAAAATTTTCCTCTGGGGTCTTTTGGAAGGTATTGCTGCAGAAGTAGTCAGTGGGAGAACCATAAGGAAATGCTGGAAGCTAAAACTGTAGTTTAGACATTCAAGCAGTCAGCAACTTGCATATTGTCTGTCTTAATCTAATTCCTTGTTCTTAAGTTGTCCTTTAATACAGCAAGAATTACTTTGACATCAACAATGTTCAAAATGGTATTTCACCCAAAGAAGAAATAACTAAAGTAAAAATGTCACTTTACTTCAGTCTACTTTACATTTCATAAAACTAACACATACTTATGGAAATGACTTACTACATTTAATATTTCCATAAAGAAGTTTTAAAGCAGGAAGCCTACAAGTGTATTCCTGAGAAAATGAATTAATTATAACACATTAGAAATTGCTAACAATACATAAAATCATCTCTGTAACAAAAACAATTCTTTTACTAACATTAACAACCTAAACCACAGTCAGAGCATTGCAGTCATATATATGCATGAAATTATAACACTGAGAAAGGTCAGATGGTTTGTTTCCTATTTTTTTTTTTATCCCATAAGACTATTTTTTCCAGTATCCATACTTGAGCTTCATTCATAAAAGAAACTTTGCATTGTTTTGCTTTTTTATAAGCTTACTCATAATTCACAAATAATTTTTAGAAGCAGCATAAAATAAAGCTCCAAGAAAGACTGTATGAACAACTCTGAGTCTTGTAATTTCATAACAACATAAGTCACAGCTGAAGCCTACATTTCAAGCTCAAGTAACCCATATTATATTTGGAGAACTAAGAAGAAAGCATTCCAGAACTTTTTTATTCTCTTTGGACTATCTGTAAACAAAGAATCTGAGGAGAAAGTTAAAAAAGGGCAGGCAAACAAGGGAAAAGAGGAGTGTTCCTTGCCAAAAGCAAGCCTCGTTCATACCCTGTATGTTTTAAAAAAATTATGAGGTCAGCTTTAAATACTCAGTTTCTGAATTTAGAAGATAAACACACTCTTACTGGTGGATCATTAGGGAAGGGATCTCTCACCTTTTGTTTCCTAGAGGTTTGCTCCCAGTGAGACCTGGTTCATTCTACAGAAACGTCACGTCTACTTACGACAGTATTCAAGCAAGATTTAAAATACATTTTTGTCTTAAAACATGGCATTATTTCCCAGACAACTGTTTTCCTTAAACATATAGATGGACAAAAGAAGAGAGTCGTTAATATTACTCATGCTGTGAACTTCCAGGGCCAAACTTGAACTGGTCTTTATTAAAAAGGCATTCAAGCAACCTCTGTGATTCCCTGCTAAAATGGAATAATTTCTTACAAAATTACAGTTAGTGAACAAAAATATGTAAACAAATGTCACTAATCAAATGTGTAGGGTCACTGATGATTTTCTAGATGAATGATGCTAAGACATTCCAAGGTGGTGATCTATTAGCTGTAGAAAGCAACCACTAGATTACATTTACTATGAAAGCAAAAGTATATTGTTAATAAGCTCTGTTAATTTTTCATATATTTCAAGAAGCTTCTAGTTGAACTAGAAGAATAAAATAAGATCAAACTGTAAGTGATCGGGTTTTCTTTGCTTGCTTTTTTGGTTTAGTTTGTGAAGTATTCTTTAGGCCCCATTATCTTTTGTGATCCACTGCTGTCATGTTGCTTGATACAAAAGCTGAGAAAAACTGCTCTAGAAGTGAATTTTCATTACTAGTTTAGGGTATCCCCTTTCAAATCTGCAGATAGTAGAAAATCTATGTCCATGAGAAACATATAGTACCATTTCTGCAGTGTAAAAAAATCTCAGAGTTAATTTTGCTAAAATAAATATTCACTAAAATAAAGACAAGGAAGAATACGATAACATTTATATATATAAAAAAAAAAAAGTCAAAAGGCAGATGTAAGTGTAAGAAAAATTTTAGACAGTAGTTTCTCCCTAATCTCATATTCTATTGTATGCCCAGAGAAAGCACTACACTGAGCCACCCATCTTTACAGGCACATGCAGAGACATGGCCTCACATCCCTTTCAGAGAGGAATTTAACTGAAATCATTGGAGTATAGCCCCCCCATCAATAAGCAAAAGGCAAACCTGAGCAGTGCAGATTCGAACAGATCCTGCATTAAATAGAATTTCCCATAGGAAATGCATTACTCCTGTCATTTGTCTTTCTCAGCATCTACTAGCTGATTTCAAGTAAAAGTTTAAGTCATTAAAGCCTTAATGGTTTCCTGTATTTGTTTAGACAACCAGCATAGCATTGATTTAGGTTTACCTTTCTGAGTGGTCCTTTTCAATGGCTTCTTGACAGTTCTATCTGAATAATTGTTGAATTGATTAATAAGGTGTTTCTGAGGGGGTTTTACTTGTTTTGGTGTTTCTTTTCTCCTGCCACATTCTGCTTCTTTCACACAGCAATTAAATAAGTTATGACACTTGAGCTAATGGCTCAGTAGATTAAATGAAGGAGAGTCTCTCCATGACCCAGTCTTTTTGAGGCACAATCAGCTCTGGAAATTGTTTTGATTAAAGTCTGATTGTCTTAAGACCACAAAGTAATACCCTAACTTGGAAAAAACCCTAGCATATCTGAAAATGTGTCATTAGTTCCCATGTAAATTGGTCTAATAAAATACATTATTTTCCCATTACAGACCTGATCTTATTCAGATCTTGTCCACTGTATTTAAATTTGAATAGCAGCACTGTAATTAGATTTTGTTTGGAACTACGGAAGTCTCATGGAGGGTAGACCATGGAGCTAAGTGACTGAAAGAATGATTTGGTGCAGACTGGAGAGTTGGATTTGGTGTGGAATTTCTGTGGCACAATGTGCACAGATTGCTTTTAATACAGTCATATGATCTGTATCTTAAACACTATCTTAAACACTTTCACAGCTGTACAAGATTCTTGAGCATATTTCAGCCTTGCTCTCAATAGAAGCACTTCATTAAATTAGATAAATTAAATATCATCTAAGTTCAGCCTCACTTTTTGCAGTTAAGCTTCTTTTCAGAGCTGGTGGAGAAAGGCTGTTTCAACAGATGATACAGAATATATAATGTAGGACATTTGCTCTGAATGAATATAAGGTAAAGAATCACATATCTCAGGCTGCAAAACTTGAGAAAGTTAGTAGATTTGAATAAAGAATCTTTGAAATCTTTAAGAGAAAGTGTCATCCTATATATTGATGCAATTCCTAGTTCAGATGTGATTTTTGGTAGAACCTGCAAATAGTAATGCAAAATCAGTAGAGATACTATTGTAGTAGAGATAACTAATCAGTAAACCCTCTGGAAACCTGCTCATGACTTTCAAATATCAGTTTTAAGCAGATTTTAAATTACTTAAAACCAAGGTAAGGAGGCCAGCAGACACAGTACAATGATAGAACAGAATCATAGAATCATAGAATAGTTAGGGTTGGAAAGGACCTTAAGATCATCTAGTTCCAACCTGCCTGTCATGGGTAGGGTCACCTCACACTAAACCATGTCACCCAAGGCTCTGTCCAGCATGGCCTTGAACACCGCCAGGGATGGAGCATTCACAACTTCCTTGGGCAACCCATTCCAGTGTCTCACCACCCTCACAGTAAAGAACTTCCTCCCCATATCCAATCTAAACTTCCCCTGTTTAAGTTTTAATCTGTTACCCCTTGTCCTATCACTACAGTCCCTAATGAAGAGTCCTTCCCCAGCATCCTTATAGGACCCCCTTCAGATACTGGAAGGCTGCTATGAGGTCTCCACACAGCCTTCTCTTCTCCAGGCTTAACAGCCCCAACTTTCTCAGCCTGTCTTCATACAGGAGGTGCTCCAGCCCTTTGAACATCCACTTGGCCTTCCTCTGGACTTGTTCCAACAGTTCCATGTCCCTTTTATTCTGAGGACACCAGAACTGTGCACATTACTCCAAGTGAGGTCTCAGGAGAGCAGAGGAGAGGGGCTGGATCACCTCCTTCAACCTGCTGGTCACACTCCTTTTGATGCAGCCCAGGATACAGTTGTCTTTCTGGGCTGCGAGCGAACACTGAAGCCAGCTCATGTTCAGTTTCTCAACGACCAACACCCCCAAGTCCTTCTCCACAGGGCTGCTCTAAATCTCTTCTCTGCCCAACCTGTAGCTGTGCCTGGGATTGCTCATACCCAGGTGCAGGACCTTGCACTTGACATGGTTAAACTACATCAGGTTGACATCTGCTCACCTCATGAGTG
This sequence comes from Psittacus erithacus, assembly GCA_009867235.2. Lineage (NCBI taxonomy): Eukaryota > Metazoa > Chordata > Aves > Psittaciformes > Psittacidae > Psittacus > Psittacus erithacus. Next base: position 10,309 of record WYDI02036309.1, on the reverse strand, counting down.
TGTCAGCATCCCTCTGGATGGCATTCCTTCCCTCCAGCGTATCAACTGGATCACTGATAATATAGTAACATGATAATACAACCCTTTTCCTACATGTCTTTAAAGGTCTTGCTTTCTAGAGTGTTTTTTTATTCCTTAGCAATATTCTGTTTCTCTGCATTTATTTATTATTTCATTTCCATATACTGTATAATTGATTGTCATTTCAGCTCTCCAGTTATGACTTGGTTCAACTGCCTACTCTAATTTAATTGTGCTTTCAGTAAATTAGTTTCATCCTCAAATCAAAACACTTGCATCGTCTGTGTTGTTGCAGACATTGTAGTACTTGCAGCAAATCTACTGAATATTCTTCTATGTTGCTAATAAGAAGCGAAAGTCAAGTCACTTTTTTATGAGCTTTTTGAGTTTGCAGGGTTGTGAATAATATGTGTAAAAGCTGATTCATATGTTACAATATAGAAATCATACAGCCTCAACCAAAAGGGACATGCAGCAAACATTTTTTTTATGTATGTAGATACTGAGGTAAGAAGACATGAGAATGAGGGGAATATGAGAAAGCTATTGTTCCCTGTTATAGTGAGCATCATCAAGTAGCAGCTGCACATATGCTTAGAAGCCTAAAAAGAAGCAATTGAAATCTTGCTGAATTCATGCCCTGATCAAGCAGGAAAAAAGAAGAAATAACTATAAAAATTAAATATAATATAAACTAGTATAGAAAAAAGAAATTGAAAGAAAAATAGACCCATTGTAATAAGAAAAATAAAAAATTCCTGTAGAAATACAGCATGGCAGGCTGCCAATAGGATGGAGAAAAGATACTGCAGTAGATAGTCTTGAAAAGTGATGTCAGATGAGATACAGTGATAGACAAAGTAGAGAAAAATGCCTACTGGAAATATGAGTAGACTCTCTTTAACCATGACTAGTACATGAACTACAAAAGATAAAGGTGGAAGATGTACTGTATCTATCCAGCACTGAAATCAACGTAGTTCCCTTTTAATATTTTTTTCTTTGTTTACGATTCCTAATATACTTTACTATTCTTGCTTTACCATTTATTATTTCTTTTCCTTCTTTACTGTTTACTACTTACTGTGAAAAGATAATGACATTATGCACCTTTGAAAGGAAGTTTTAGAGCTGGTCTACACTTTGTGGTCATGGTATTCATTATATATTAACTGCCATTATGTGGACTCTAAAATTTACATTTCTTTCGTCTGCACATCTGTGCTGCTCCAGCTCTCAGAAGAAGTTCGCTTCATTCTTTCCAGGTGGTCTGCTTTTTATTTCAGGTGAACTACATGCAAAAAGGAAAAGTAACGTTGTGCCGATATTGGGAAGCAAAATACAAAGTAGAATGCAGTGGTTATAAAAAACGAACTTTGATTAGATAAAAAGAATGGCATTGTTAGAAACTGCATCTAATTATCAGAAACATGAGTAACAGAGCCTTGGGCTGAGCTGGAATAATTCATACTGAAGTAATTTACCAGACTGTGGGAACTTTATTACATAATGCAAAGATAGTCTAAAATCTTTAGGACCACAAATTGAAGCATGCAAAAATCTCTAGTGAAAATGCCAAAAATAGTCATGCGCGGTCCTGAAAAATGTACTCATCTGCTATTAAATCTCCAAGATTTGTATTTCTTATTTAAAAAGTCTCCAAGAAAAATTATATGCCTCTCTTTATACATGGTGGAATTAGCAATGACAATACGAGATATCTGATCATTGTCTTTTCAATAGGCCGACCCTGTCCCCTTTGTAAAGATAGATACATTTTATGAAATATTTTTAAGGTTTATATTTAAAAATATTTTTATGCAGAAACCTTATCTTCCTGAATGTTCATAAGTTTTAAGATACAGCCAGGACTGTTTAAAGTGTAGTTAATAAATATGTACCTCATTAGAGGGCCCAGAATACTTGAGCTTGTGCTGCTTGCTGAGAAGGGCATGTCCTTCAGAAAGAGAAAATCCTGAATTTCATCATAGCAGAAGTGAAACGACGGAAGGGTCATAACAGTAAAAAAATCACATATAGAGAGGCAAGAAAAAGAGAAGCAAGCTTTAAACTGATGTGACTATGACAGTTTTTACCAGGCATGAATTAAGCTGACAGCCTTAAGGCACATTTCCATTCCAGAAAATAAAACCAGAAGAGTTACCTTTGAGTCAAAAGAAAAATAAAAATGGTGGCCATGCCACACCTGATCTTTAGAGACAGGGGAAGAAAGGTTAAAAAGAATAATCAGTGGGTTAAAAAGAATAATCAGTGGAAGAGATGCAGTTGCGCACATATCAGTTTACATCTGTTTCTGTCTGATTTCTAGGACAAATTACTGCCTGAAGCTGATGTATGCGGGGCTGCTAAACTAGTTTCTTTAATTGGTTGCTTTACATGGAGTCAGATAATATTGTTAAGCAACAGAACATTATAATGAACTGAATATTGCACTTGAAAAATAAGCTATGCTATTTTTTCAGGCTGGTGAAACACAGATTGCTTTCAGTTATTTTTCTTGGCAGGACTGTTGTTTCTGTCCATAGCCTGTCAAGCTAGCATAGTACCCAGATGGTTATAAGGCTTTAGGGCACCTGTATAACTCACATTAGAGCTTAGCAGAAATGTAGTGAGTAATATTTATATATTTACATTTCAGATCCTCCTCCATTCAAAGCAAAACACAGCTGTTGTGTTTTCACCCTGGCCAGTACCCTGTGATAACCCACTTAGCCAATATCTCCACTCATTGTGAGTTTGTAGTAATACTGTCGCATTTCCCCTTCTATCCTGTGTGGAAAACCATCTTTGAACTAACACACCTTCTATAACCTAAACAAAACAGTAGTCTACCAGGATATGGTTTTGCTATGCAATGGTCTACCGTCATAACTTTTTAAGGTATTATTCTCTATACCACTCAGCCTTACTGATGAGGTGTTATTTCTCTTACACTCAGACTTGCTTTCTGCCTGCCTTCCTGTTTGCCATGTGCGTCATCTTCACCATCTGGGGTGACTTTTCTACAATGACTGAGAGTATAGCAATAAAATGCCTGAATTCCCTTACGGAAAACTGACAGTGTTACTTCACAGAGTTGTGAAATGCTTTTCTTTTTATTATTTTGTGAATAGTAGAGACTTATCAAAATTATGATAAGCCTAGAATATACATAAGGAAAACATAAATATTTTTTATTCTGGTGGATATATGCTTTCAAGGAAGATTTTGGTAACTGCTTAGATAGAGTAGCTTTTCAGGAAGTAAAAACCAGCCCCCCCAAAAAGGCTGGTTAAGCTATCCTTGTACTTTATTAGCTTTGATAGCAATTTTTAGGATCCTATAATTTATTATTTTGACTGACACTATTTATATTAGTCACTTGATTTAAAGACAGACTAATGCGCTCAAGTATTTATACACGTATTTAAGGCTGAAAAAAAACCTGTTTCAAGAGTGCAAAGAAAACATACATTTAGCTCTAGGTAGCAAATCATCAATGAAATGCTCTATACTGTCATGTAAAATGTGTACCATTCTTTAGAAGCATACTGAAAATCACTTTGAAAATGTGAGTTATAAGCTGAAAAAAAAGGCAGCAATGCATCAAAATAATTAGTTAATTTCAAGTAAATTTCATGCAATGAGACTACTTCTCAGTGATAAGTTAGATTTTTTTAGAGGGTATGTTTGAATCCAAAACATAACAGAAGTATGTTACTCTTAGGAGTTCTTGTTGCTTAAAGGTTTTTATTATGAAATGTTAAGCTGTCTTGTATAATTTTTACAAATTATGTTCTTTGTTGAGATTAGCTGTCTCTGCTTGGGACCATGCTGTGGCAGGTAGAAAATGAAGAAACTTCATGGCGGATTTCTGCACATAACCATATTTCTTTAATATATTAGAATATATGCATTAATTGCTTCTTGTCCCTGTTCTACTGTATAGACTTACAACTTGGATGAGTCTAAGAAGAACTGTACTGTGTATTTATCTGTCAGTTACTATTTAATAAATAATGTACCTGAGGCAGTTTTACTTAGGAGTTTTTTTAATTGCTTTGATAATAGAAATGTTTTTTATCTCCTGAGGCATTTTTATCTTCTGATATGATAACGATAAATTTATCATTTATATTTGATAAATATAAATGACAATAGCTTTTTGGGTATTTCAGATAAACTTTTTTTCCCTTATTCAGGAGTTACAATACCATAAAAGATGAATAGGAAATGATTAGGAATTAATCAAGGAAGTACAGAATTGAAAGAGGGCTAACACCCATAATTTAGAAATTGTATTGGAAGTAGAGATGAAAAAAATGATTTCTTTAAAAAAAAAAAAAAAAGAAAAAAAGGATCTATGCATTTTTACGGATTGTAATTGAATTCACAGTATTATTCCAGGTGCTTGTTTATTTACAAAATTTCAAATAAAATAAAAAAAAGAGAGGTACTTTAGACAAAATCACTCTACTGAAAATTTCTTTGCTGAAATTTTTGAAGCATAAAATCATTTGAGCATATGGCTTTCTCATTCTATGATTCTATGAATCCTCTTATGTTGTAACTTGTAGGAACTTAAAAAAAAAATACTACAAAGTGACATTGAATATGCTCAGGATTTTTTTATTTTCCTCAAAAAGGACAAGTGATGTTTTATGGAATAATAGAAGTCTGATGACACAACACTGGTATAGAAACACTCCAAGCATATTGTTGAATAAATAATAATGACAAATTAAAACAACAAAGAAAAACCCCAAAACACTGGTACAAGCAAAGAAACTAGAAGAAGAAGACAAGTAATTGGATGAATAGTATTGTCACGAAGTAAGACATTGTAGGTGCATATGTGATGATGTAAAATACCTGAGATGATTGGTATTATATACACGTAAGGATGTTTTGCTGAGATTTTGCAGTCTTTGAGGCAGAATAAGAGGATGATGCAAGATCAGAAAATACAACACAGGAAAGCTGCAGTAGTAAATCTAACAGGAATTTCAGAAAATGAAACAATAAGTAAAGGACCTCATATTCAAAGATGATGATAGCCATCTTGCAACCTGATAAAAGAGAGCCATACTTCAACTAGATTTACTGATGGCTATAAGTTTATATTTATGGACCTCTTTGTTTTCTGTATCTGTCCCTGTGGCTCATTTACTACCATAAATGAACTTTCTTTTACAATCTACTTTTTGATCTTGTCCATGTACTTCAATATTTTGAATAAATAAAACCATAATCTGATGTATTACCTGAATAGGAATAAAGGATTCCTTTTATTATTTAGGCTGTAAAATAGAAGTTTCATTATCAGTTCCAGTCCTCACAACTGCATAATTACAAATCTTGCATGTAGATCCACATTTTTGTTCGCTCTTCAAAAAATCTCAGGGAAACAGGTTTTGGGATGAGGGACTGCCATATGGAAAGCAAATACAAGAAAAGACCAAACAGAATAAAGTATATGGAAAAATGTTTGCATGGAATAAATCAGTTTAGCCTCATTGAAGTTATCTTTGGCCTCTCTTGACTTTTATTATGTCTCTGACTAGCAATAGCCTACATCTCATCCTTTACCAATGTTAAGGAAAGAGAAAAAAAAAATAAAAATCAAAATGCAGTTACAGGAAAGTAAAAAAATGTGTCTGAATGAAGAATTTTCAGTTTCTTGATGAGACAAACTTCAGCTACATCAACACAAGAACTTTGGTTCAGATTATGAACATGCTGCCCTTTAAAATGAATGACCTTTTTGAGAACTCTTTAAAATGTATGACCTGCTACAGAAGTATATTCTTTCCACTGATAGCAAGTTGATTTTGTATTATATTTTAGTACTTCAAATACAAACAATAAAAAGATAAGGACGACATTTCATAAATTCAGTGCTGGATTGCAACATCTCTTTTTGTAAAATAAAATTCCAACATCAGTGTCCATATCCATAACTACTGCTGTTATAATAATGGGAATACCAGATAGTTTATTAAAAATGGTTTCAGTGCAGCTCCTTGTTTTTGCTATTTTATAAAATTATGTAAGAAAACACAAAAATCAATCTAGCATATTTTCTAGCAGCAATTTTGCAGGTCAATGCATTTTTGATAGTGTAGGATTTCAATAATCTGGATGCTTGTACAGGTTTGATGTTGAGAGGATATTATCTAATTCTATTGCACTAACTAAAAGATACATAAGAAAAATAAATACTATTTACAGGCTACAGAAGGACAAATTAGAAATTAAGTTTTATGGCAAATAAAATTTTACGTGCTAACAATATGTGAAAAATTACTTTTGTTTCTTCTCTTTTATTTTTCAAAGAAGGAATGGAATAAAAATGTGAATATTTAAAATCACAGTGATATTGTTACCTACAGAGCTGTAGTTCAATATGTTTTGGGCTGGAGGGTTGTGAACACAGAAGTTTCAAAACGCACAAGAAAAAACTGCATGTCTATCAAGACAAGTGGGTTAAAAATCACACCTAATTTTAAGTGTTTAAATATAAGGTCTTTGCACAACTAGGTATTTGAGATTGTATAATAGAGGAAGCATGTCTAGGGTTCAGATGGGCAGCTGACCACTGAGAACAGGTGATGGAGCAGAGAATGTTATTCAGTTTATTCTAAGTAAATATTTCTATGGGATTGCTATCTAACATAGTTTTACAGTTTCATTTGAGATATTCAGAACACCTACCGAGTTTCCACATGTATTTCAGAAATGCACAAGACCACCACTGGATCACTGTCATATTTGCCAGCTTTCTGTGGATTTCTTGGATATCTTAAGGCATTTCAGACAGCACTAGGTAACAATGTCTAGGAAATTTAATCAAGTATCTAGTTGGATACTGGCATACCTACCTAGAAATCTCAGTTTAAATGCCTTAATATATAAGAACATGTATTTCCACCACAGTGGACCTGGCATGACATTATTAACTTGGAAATAGGTTGTAATAGGTTGAAATAAGTTCTTGGAATAGAAATAGAATTGATTGATTGCAGACCAAGGGCTGGCTTAGCCACGCTGCAGAGAAATTTTCTAATCACAATATTATTTCAGGTTGGCAAAAGACAGTAAGTTTTGTAGTAGCCAAACTCAGAATGGACTTTCTCCTGGTGATTTTCTAACTGTACAGTTTTAGCATGACTGTTATAACATTGCAGCTACCATTTATAAGAGCAAGCTTTAACACCTTCTTACCGCAGGATGAACATTGCATTGTTGCAATGCTAGAGACAGCCTTTTACTTTAGTTACACTACATTATAAACAGAACTACTAAGCGTAAAGAATACAAGTAGTTAAACCTACAAAGATTAGTTTCACAAGGAAATATCTTTCCCAAGAAATATTTACAGAAATGTGAAGTAAAAATAATTTACCCCCAGTGGAATATGAGAAATGTTAACTAGCTTGCAGAACAGTACAGTAAGTAGATATTTAAATGTCAGGTTGTTTAATTCATTATTATAGGCATTATTCAGTAGAATCACCTTTGAGATCTGAAGCCAAAGGAAAGCAGGGCACACAGAAGTGTTTTCAACTGTTGTTATTTTTTTTAAAGGTAGGATTCACAAAAATGAATAAGACATCTAAGTCTCCTGAATTAATAGGCAAATGGAAAAATGGGAATTACTGAAACTAAATGAAGCATGAATCTGAAATCTGAGTGGTTGGTTGGTTTGTTTGTGTTTGACTTGACTAAGTTGTATCCACAGCAACACATGATTAACCCAATCTTTTTTTTTCAAAAAAAGCAGCAGAAAATATTCTCTGCATAGTGCAAAAGGTTCAACACTCTGTCAGATGATAAAAAACCTTAAATCTAGGCAATTCTTGGTTAGAAATTTTTCAAATCCAAACCTAAGAACTAGGTAACACAGTGAAGGACCTTTCTTTTTTTCTCTTTCATTTCCAGCAATACATACATTCTTGTCCGCCTTCAACAGGAAAATAAGATTTGCATCTTCCTTCTCCTGACTGTAGTCTATAACTTGCTGGTAAAATCTTCTCCTAGTTGTCCCATTCCTCTCCCTCCTCCCTCTCCCCCACCCTTCGTTCTTGAAGCAATCCTGACTTCACATTTTTTTCTGAGTACTTTTAAATAAAGATACCTCAATGCGCGTTTTCAAATAAGCTTAACAATTACAAAGCTAATTTTTGAAATTAACCTCAGTAGTGCTTGTGATATGCATGTTCTGAAAATATCTGTAGACATGGACCTCTTGATGCATTATTATGTGCAGTAGCAATTATCTCAGATAATTTTAGATTTCACTAACATATGCAACTGTATATACAAATTTTAAGGAGAAAAATTGACCACTGTAGCTACAATTAATCTGATTTAATTTAGAGTTCTATTTTTGAATAAGCCAAATCACTTCCAGAAATGTTATTTTGTTTTTCTGTCACAGACTGTGGTAAAAGTCAAGGAAACTATTCGGTGCCTAAAAAAATAAACATCTGTCTCCACTATATATGGCTGAGGGCCTCAGTGGAGTACACAGAGGCTGACATCATGGAACCAGTAGATCTTAATGCAGCCTTTTGACTGCAGTTATCCAGTACTGCTTGAGACAGCCCAGAGAACATGAGTAACACACCTGGTGGTTATTACATGTGATAGCTCTGCTTTTCTGGAAGTAAAGCTGAAAGCCAAGTTAGATAGCCAAAAAAAGCAATCTCAAGTAGCACCACATTAAAACATCAGAAGCTTGCTGCTGCTGACAGATCACATAAAGACCTTACCCTTCTTGTGTCCAGTCTATTCCCCTTTTTTGAATCCCAAATGCTCACATTTCAGATGATCAATAGCTTTATGTGAAAAAAAAAACTTTGTGTTTTTTCTAGTGAATATTTCACACCTGTATTTTATAAAAAAAAAAAAAAGGATTCTTCTCTTAATTATGTATCTAAATTCTACTTAAATTATGTAAGCCCATTGTATATCTTAGCTGAATTTAATTTATTCTGTGTTTATGCAAATGTGAAAATTTGAAATTCTTATAAAATACAGAGCAGATTTTTTTGTAGAATGAAGTTACTATATAATAGAGGAGATTTTATTGCTGAATACCAGTGCATGCAATAGAAACTATTCTTTGAAACTAAAGCTATATATTGTGTAGGTTGGATTCTTAGGGATTGGTTTTGAACGATCCATCTATTGATATGGGCATATGTACTTGACAAAAATACACAATGAACTAGCATGCTAAGAAAAGCATCTTTTTACTGTTATGTTAAACATTTTGGGATTTTCTTTGCATAGAAAGAAATATATATGCAGGCTATAAAAGGAGATTTTTCTAATGCATTCCAGTGTCTATTACATGCTGCCAAATATGCCTGAATCTATTATCATATAAGAAAATGGAGTATCAGTCATACAAATCAGCTAGCCACACCTTTAACCATATATCTACTCTGAATTTCTTTAAAGTTATGTTAAAGATATACAAGACTGAAGGCATTACTGTGACCATCTGCTTCAATCAGACATAGAAATTGAGCATGGTATTACAACAAATTAATTCCTATTTAACTGGATTCTTCTGTTTGTCAGCAATTCTTCCCTTACTTCCAGGAAAAAGAAAATTCAAGAAAGCACAATCAGCAATGTAATTTAAAAGGTTATCCTAATAATCTTACCTAATATGTTGTTTGATTGGAATTGATGTCACTCTTAAAAATATTGAGCAGGATCTACACTGCCTCTTAGATATCCAGGATTTTGCCTTAAGTTTTGTATCTAGCAGCTTTTATAGCACATATTCAGTGGAGAGAGATCTGGATGACTTTAAAGAGGTCCAAAAGCCTATCCCATCTGTTTTATTTGAATGCCTAAACTTAGTTGGCCAGAATTACTCTATGAAGGCTTTCAAAAGCACAACTCTTATTCCACTAAGTAGTTATGAGGTATGAATACTCAGGCTTTTTTTAACAAAGTAGTTACAATTTTAGGGCAAGCAAGACATATAAACTAGGCTGAGAGTATCTTTAGCAGATGTTAATTTCTGACGTCTCTGTTTCAGTACCAAATAAATATCCAAGACCACTGTCATATCTATCAGTATTAATGCTGTGCCCACACCACCCAAGTCTTGGAAGGTAGACACAGGGACTGTGAGAATGAAGACACTAGGACCACTGTATGACAGGATCTGGTTCGAGACCATCTTAAGAACCTGAATGTGCACAAGTCCATGGGACCTGATGAAATCCATCAGCAGGTCCTGAAGGAGCTGGCAAATGAAGTTGCT
>WYDI02036307.1:0-14892 GCA_009867235.2 Psittacus erithacus | reverse complement strand
GTGGGAGTTGCATTCTTTCGATTCTCCTCCCCATCCCTCCGGGACTGGGGGTGGGGTGGGGGGAAGGACAGGTTGTGGGGGGAAAACAAGCAGGCTGCATGCTTTGTCTAATTTACGACTAAGCTTAAACCACAACATTCACCTATACGCTCTTGTTTTGCTGTGGTTTTTTTTTTTCTTTTTTTTTGTGGTTTGTTAGTTTTTTATACTTTCAGTTACATACTAGGGGAACTACCAATATGAAAAATGGTTTGTTCTATCTGTAATTTAAATCACAAGGCAGGAAATTAAAAACCAGAAAAGATATTTTCGTTTTCAGATTAATTTGTGGTAAAACATCAGACTATTCTTGTCAGCTAGGAAGATTATCCTCACTAAGGAAAAGAGAAGGATTTTATTTCAGTGAGATGGGGGTCATATCATGTGTTACACTTTTGGTGGCATTAACTGAATTCCATATGCCACAATTCAGGGTATGTTGTCCCACAACCTCTGAATTAATGACAGTGAAAGATGTTTTGCACTTAGGACAGCTGATGCAAATTTGTAACCAAAATTCTTTACAAATGAGAAGCAAAAAGGGGATAAAATCTTGACCTTATCCATTCATCTGTGCTTTCAAATCAGAAAGGGTCTTTTCACTCACTTTGCAGCTACAAAGTGCTGCTAATCTTTGATGAAACAGTGACATTTTACCAATCTCAATAACACCTGGCAAGTACCCCCTGTTGATAGTAGTACTGTGTTTTAATGAACAAATAAATGTCTTATCTACCATTCTTGGCAAGAAATCCCAGCTTTTGAGGCAGAGCACCAGCTCTCCCATTGTTACTTGAGCTAATTGACTCATTGGATGAAGTTAAATCACACTATCCCCAGTGGGATGTATGTTTGCCAGTAATCAATAGCTCAACAAGAGCCGCACGGCAGGTAATTAAGTGGAAAGTAGTAAATACCCATCAAATGTTTTATTAACTGTTTGCCATTCCTTCATTAAGAAGTCCCAGTGTACCAGAAAGAAGGCTATGAGGAAAGGGATAAATATGGTCTGTATTTTCTAGCAAGCTAAGTGTTACTGCTAAATTCTTCACTGGTCTGTGCACCGTTTCAAAGTAGCATCTCATACACATGGATGTTTTGGTCTTATATCCCAGGAAAGACTCTCAGCTGGCACTGGCCTAAAGATTTGGCTGTTGCCTGAAGAAAAGAAGGCATTTCAGTCCTAACCAAGAGAATTACATTGCATATGGTAAGCATTTTTAATATTCCTTTTTGCAGTAACATTTTATCTGCCATATAAGCGAGGCAAGACATTTAAGGGAATGTAAAATCTCTCATGTTCACCAATAAGCTGGGAAAACAAACAAAAAATTTGGCAGAAAAACTTATGAACAGTTATTCCCAACTATATCATCAGACACCCACCCCCTTATTCCTTGCCCCCATACACTTTCCACTACTTCGTGTATCTTGAACACTTTACTGACTGACTTTAAAAGGATAGATAGTAATGTTCCATGCAGACTAAGACAAGGATGGATTTCTCCTTTAGAAAATTTCATGAGTGAATTCTCACCTTGTCCAACAGTCTGCAAAACTGAAAGACCACTTAAAAGAAAGCTTTCTCTCACTACAAGGAGCCTCTCTTCATTCTTATCAGCCTTTCCAGCAGCAGAGGTTAGGCTCACCATTCTTTTAATCTTAATCATCTGGATTTTTAGTCAATATTTTCTTTCACTTATTATTGCCACTTATATATGACTCAAAAAGCACTGAGATAGCAGTAATTCTATAACCATTATTTTAACAATAAGCAGTCACTTTTTCTTCCAAGACTAGGCACCTTCACAGAACCTTTACCTAGCACTATTTCAGGGACAGAGTTTGACATCTCACAGTATGTCTGTAACAGGACTCAGCTACTGGAGTTATTAGTATTTGACATTTTTGGAGATTTATGAATATCAGTTCTATTCCTGTATTTTGATTCTGAATGGTGCATCCTCTGCTAAATACCTCTTCTAAACTTCACATCTGAACTGAGGCTGCCTTTTTGATTCAGAATCTAACCTGGACTTTTAAGACTCTTCTTGTGTTAGAAACACATTTTCTCCCTCAAAATATCAATGAAAATGTAAAGGTTTGGGAATAAAATGGAGGTACAAGGAAATGGGTAGCTGTGTACGCTGGTGGGCATTACCACTGCCTTTTAACAAGACATAAAGGAGCAGAAATCTTCCTTAACTACAGTGTTTCCTAATTCTTGCAGAGGAATTAGAAAACAGAGTGGTGGCAGAAAGGTTTGTCTTCCCTGACCTTTGATAGTGGTGCCACTAAACTGTACTCTTCTGCCTATAAAGATTTTTCCCCTCCATTACTAAAACTTCCTGCCCATCTTTGCGATCAATTTAAGATACTAAGAAATGCCTATCTTTCTGCTCTTGGGAGGATATACCCTTTTTATCAGCTACAATGGGACTCTGCCAATTTCTCCCCGGAAAAAAAAAAAAAGGATAACAGCTTTTCATTGCAGGACACAGCTTCCAGTCTGGATAGACGTTTGTATCTGGAGAGAAAGTCACTATATAATAATAGTTTCCTGGTAGCCTGGCCAACAGGCCTCTTGTCCATGAGGTAAAACAGGGTGAAAATATAAAAATGAAGGCAAACAACAGCTTGTTGCTTTAGCAGTAAATAGATTTAGGTACACATTCACAGATGGCATTCATAATTACATTCAGAGTCCTTAAAGGAAAACATAGAGAATCCAAAATTACCTAGTGATTAATTCAAGCTTAAATTTTGTGCTTGTTCAAAATCCACTCTTTGGTACCATTTTATTCTGGTACAACTATTCCTTCCCAAAATGAGCCTCACATAAACTCTTTTTTGTGTTCTGAAGACTGACGTGAAGAAGGCAGACTCAAATATAGTAAGCATTTTTAATATTTGTTTTCTAGTGTGTTATCTCTTAGGGTTATTTTCCAGATATTCTAAAAAAAGCTGAATCTTCTGTTCCTGTGCAAGCAAAACTTGCCATCAAAGTCTAAGAGACTAAGAATACAGTCCAAGAGGGAGGAATAAAGCTCTGCAATATAAGTACAAAGTAATAGTAGAAACTCATCCTCTATTTTCTGCTATAAAATATAACAAATAATATAGATGAAATATGCTGTGTGTATTTATATATACGCTTATTTTAAATCTGTACCAATGTGTATTGTATTCATGTGTTAAGAATGCCCCAGTGCAGTCAAACATACACGGCAGGATTAGGTGGATTTATAGATTATATCACTATTCTGAACATTTCAGATTTCTTATAATCTCTGGATCTGCATGTACTAAGTACAAAGCATTTGGTTGAACAAAAAATCTTCTCTGATACTTTCACAAAGAGTTCCCAAATGATTTCTGTGCTCCTGACTTCAATGGGAGCTGAATGTGCATATTGGAGGGCAAAAGACAGCTATTTATAGTTTAACCTCCCCAGACAAAATGAGCTGGTTGGATGTCCTTTATCCTCTCATCTACAAGTGTCCCTAACACTTTCTGAGTAATCTTTTATCATTTAATCTAATCTATTACATATAAACTGCAGCAGAAGACATCATTTAATGAGTAAGTGCAACAAAATAAAAATGGAAAACAATCTACTAATCAGCTAGTTTTGAAACACACAAAAATTATAAACCTTTTTCCTTATTTCTGAATAATTTATCTCCAAGTACTGCTAATTTATAAAAATAATATGTTTTCTAGTTATCTACCAGAGATGTCTTGGAATTCCCCATTTGGTACAGAAAAATTGGTCGAGTTTAACAAAAAGTGTAGTTTTCACAACTTCTTTTAAAAGAGCAAAATGGCAAAAAAAATCAAATCAAGCAACTCTATCCATGTGTATTATTTTTTCTTTTACTTTTAGACAGCTGTACAGCCATACAGGTGGTCCGCTGTTTCATAATGACTTTCCATTATGTTTAGATATTTCAAAAATTACAGAAAATCAAGTCGATTTTGGCATCAATAAAAAAGAGAAAAGGAAGAAGATTTCTTTTATGAAGGAAAAAAAGAAAAAAACACTTATACTGTTAAAACTTTAAAATTAGAAAGGATCCATGGCAAAATGCCTATTATGAGTTGGTTTGTTTGGGGCTTTTTTTCCACTATCTCAGCTCTGCAGATAGAGCATGAGCTTAAATTGGGCTCAGGCCACATTAAAGGCATAGTACTTTCACACTTGAGGAAAGGGGAGCAATCAAATTCAGCTTCATCATAATGCTAAGAACTTAGGTTCAGAAAAATGTAGATATAAACAGTATCAAAACAAGGTCAAACTCCGATTCAGCCTGACTGAATCTATGACCTGTCGACCTGACTTCGCTTTTTTTTCTCTTAGCCATGGAATATCTTCCCTCTCTTCCTCATAACAGTGCTGGTAATATTTGAGTTTGTAATTCTAACACTTTACTGAAATAGAAAAGATTTTGGTTCAGGGTTTGGCCATAGGCTTTGAAAAATGCTATTTTTAAAATTGTGAGTATCTGTGTGGAGTGGTATCACCAGAAACTTCATATTAAACATTCCTCCAAGGCCACACATTTTTCTGGGCTGGGTAACCTGGCAAACAAAACTCTGGAGCCTGATGCTAGGCCACCCCTTCTGAGAACAGTGGAGCTGTGTTTGAAAAGCCTGCCTTCAGAAACTGCAGCCTTGGATCTGCTCTCTGTATCTGGGAGTAAATGGTTATTTCCATCCACAGTTGCCAAGAAAATCAAAATCAAAATCACCCTTATTTGACAGATGGTCACTAGATAGGAGTAAAAACAGGTACATGGGAAGCAGAGGAAATGTAAAACTCTTTCCAGGAAAAAAGCAAAAAGCTAAGTAAAGAAGAAACACTACTCAAAAATATAAATGAACAGTGTGGAAGGGGATTATCTCTAAAAGACTGCTGCTCTACTGAATGTGTTCATTTCAACTCTGTTTGATTCCATCATAAATCTCTTAGCACAGGTAAAGTATTAGATATTTAAGGACTGGCCCTTCTGCCAAATTCTCACCGTCAAAATCACTTTTGTGATTCTGTATGTTAAAAAAAGAAAATATTTAAAAGCTGGCAAGCAATTGGATTTAAAAGTCTGCAGGATACTCACATACAATGCTTCAAGTGGTAGCAAAATTATAGAAAAAAAAAAGGAAAGTGATTCTTTCTGCTTGTTTGCCAGTTGGGACACCATGTTTCAGGCTCTGCAGTGAAAGACATGGATCTACTGGAGTGAGACCAGCAAAGCTACCAAGCTGGCCAGGATGCTGGAGCACATGACTTCCAAGGAGTGTCTGAAAGCTAGGTTTGTTTGGCCTCAGAAGAAAAAGAAAGTCTGAGAACTGGTGGCTGGCCGCAGCTACAATAATGAAGACGACATAAGGAGAATAAAGCCAGAAACTTTGTTAAGAAATGCTGGCTAGATCTTAGGAAAAACTTTTTCGTCATGAGTATGGTCAAGCAGTAGAAAAGATCACTCAGAGACAGCTTGATATGACTTTCCTTACAGATACTCCAAACTCAATTGGACATAGCCATAAGCATATACTAACTGGACTTCAGCAAGATTCCAACCAGGGTTCCTTCAGATTGCCCATGCAATCTAAACTATTCCTTGGTTCTAAGTGTTAGCATTCACTGTTAAAATGAAAACATCAGGAAAGGTTTCTCAGGTCTTGGTTTCTTATAGAAAGACAGAATCCACTGTTTCATTTGAAAAACTAACTGTTTAATAGTTAGGTGCTATTTATTTGCAAATAGTTCAATACTATGGCAGGCCAGAAACATACTGGAATTGAAAGTAAGGCAGATGTTGCTGTGCATATAATCCTGAGTTTTAAGCATTACTTACATAATTTGTGTTAGAGGTATTTTGTATTGTCCTGAAAACAATCTCTGTTTCCTGATCTGGATGTGAATACAAAGCTGTTGGCAGAATTATTTTTTTTTGTTTTGTTTTGTTTTCTTTGATGAAAACTCTTGCTTTTTTCTTCATGAAAAAGGGGAAAAAGGGAATGAAATCTGTTTGGGAGCACAAGAAACACTTTAGCTGTATTATACTGGCTACCTGAGGATCCTACTATGAAATGGAATTCATGTTTATCTGGAGCTGTTACAACCTTCCTGAATAAAAGCTCCATTCTTAGTCCTCCCCAGGGATTCCCACTACTGAATACCAGCGCAGACCAGGAATTAATTTAGCCTCACATGCAAAAGATCTTATCACAGCTTCTCATGTATTTTCACTTTAAGAATGACACTTTCCAAGTTGATACTGTGTTCTATCCCTAAATTCTTAAAACCTACAATATTTTATAATTAAATTAACACATATTTTTTTGATTGAATAAACAAAAATCTGTGCTTCCTCTTAGTGTATTTTTCAATTTATAAGCCACAGAAATATTAAAGACTAAAAGGACATTCTGTGATTGTGTGATCTTGAGACAGGCAGAGTAGACGAATTTGAAAAAGTCACCTACCTCATCTTCATGATATGCAAGTAAGAAACAAACATGTCCTCGAGAACAGTGTAGCAAAGCCAAGCGGTGAGATAGATGCTTTTTCCAGGTTCTTCATAGCTGCTTGAAGTAGCTCTATGCAAGCCTCTTAAGTGAACATCAGAAAAAAAAAAGATCAGCCTATCTCTTGATTTAGGAGTGAGGGCAGCATTGTAGTTTTTGTTTTATCAGTACCACTGGGTTCAACAGTAAGAGCAGCAGGAGGAAGCACAACGGAATCAAATTCTATTTCAGATTTTCTTGATGTTTTAGAAGTCTGTGTGGGGTTTTACATGTTGGTTGCAGCAAATTTTCTAGTTTTCTGATTTCCTCTTAGGTTCCTGAGTCATCTTCTAGCCTAGTCACTGAGCTTTGGTGCAGACCTAAAATCAAAAGTTTTTTTTCTTTCTGTTCTTGCACTTGACTACTTTCAAATCAGATCAAAATGTAGACTGTCACTAAAAAAGGAAAAGGTAAAAAAAAAAAAAGAGAGAGAAAAGAAAAAAACACCACACGCACTTTATTCTTTTAGATATTTTTTGAAAAAAAGCTTTGAAAGATACTATTTGGGGTTCTTCCTTTCATGACAGTCTTTTACAGTAAGTGTTTTTTTAATAGTGAGAAAGTGCAACACAGTATTTCTTGAGACTCTGTGTTAGCTGCATGTTTTTTCCCTATGTTTTTCCAATTTTTTCTAGGCTTGAACAGAAAAAAATTTTGTTTAGGGTTTCACCTGTTAGCTTTGATTATATGCTGCTGTTGCACAAGAAAAGCTACAGCATGCAGAATACAAGTAGTTACCAGTCATTGCACAGAGAGGAGAGAGAAATTGTGAAGACAAAGTCTATTTTGGGGTTAGTTTTGTTTAGAATTGGAGGGTTTTGATTGTTTTGGGGATTAATGTTAAAACAGACAAAGTATGTGGTTCATAAAATAACATCAGCATTATACAAGGCTGAAAGATAAATACAAGGGGTGACAAAGAACATTGCAAGAAAGCTCTGTGGGTCTTTATCAAAACATTAATAGTTAAAGTTGAACAAATGTAGAAAAGCTAAGACAGACCTCTCAGGATTAGCGTGGAGGAGCCTGGCTGGTGTTAGGAGGTTGGAACTAGAAAAACTTATGCAGACTGATGGAAAAGAGGGAGTAGATAAGTATGATCCAGTTCATTACTTCAAACTGTAAAATTTAAAAGACCAAGTTGTAGTTTATTATTACAACCTCTGCTTTCAGAACAATTAATTCTTCCTTAATATACAACTCTTTTCGGGCTTTACAACCATTCTTTTTTCAGTGGTTATTAGTACAATACACTCAACCTCGCAATATTAAAACAACAACTCAGAAAATTTCATACTGCTGAGATATTCTTGCTCTTGAAGTTGTGTGTTTTGTCACTATTTCTGTTGATTAGGTTTACTGCCAATGCACTATTATTATTATTATTATTGTTGTTGTTGTATTTTAAAATAAGCATTCTTTTGTAAAAAATTGTTATGAAAAGCATACATTAGGCAAACACTAATGAATGGATATATGGACGTTACCTTGCCTGCTACTGCATGTAAGGAATCAGTTCAATGTTGAAACTCCTTATTACTAACAGCAGTTGGAAATGCTTCTGTTAAAAAATCCATACTAATGATTCACAAAACGCTTTTTATTAGGACAACCTCATTTTCAGCTAAAATGTTAAAATGTTTCTTTAGAAAAACAAATTCGAGTTTTGCATTTTTGAGAATTTCTCTCCTCTTTCCCTCTTTTTCTCACTAAAAATGTTGTAGAAAAGCAAGAAGCTCTATAATTAACCAATTGTAACTCCAAAAAATAAATTCAGTTAAAAGTATTGAAAAAAAAATCCTGAAACTACTTGGGTTTTGTTACATTTTTTTTTTTTTCTCCACAGGTGAACAAATTCTGTGAAGAAAAGTAAAGGGGTGGGGGGAAAGCAGAGGACATGGAAGAACTTTTGGGGGAACTTTTGAGGAAATTTTGAGAGTGAAAACTAGTTCAATTTGAGGTGCCTTTTAAGTGCCCCCCTAATAAACCTAGACTCAGTCTCAAAGAGTTATAATGAAATCATTTTTTTCAGTTTTGCAGACAGCTTTTTTTGATAACAGCTGCACATTTTTTATTGATTAGAGTCATGCTGTGGCCATACCAACTCTTCACAACTGCAGAATGCTTAAATGAAAGAAGCAATTAGAACAGAAGTGGTCAGCAAATTTTCTTTTTCTAACAAGTGACATTAAAATATATAACTGATATATACCTGAGAGCATTCTTACACGATATCTGACATTTTACTGCTCGCGTTGCAAGATTGATTGGAGTTATACAACTTTTCTAGGATTCATAGCCATTATCTACTTTTTTTCTGACTTATGTTTAGCAGATATAGCACTTATGGCTGAAGGATCTTAAATTTCATTGTATTTCTCCTTCATCATGGTATACATTTTAATCTTTTATAAGATAGATCATTTGAGTAAAGTGATGATCTGAAGTTAAAACACACTTAGAAACTAATCTGTAGATATTCAACAGGCTAAAAAGGTGTGTTCAGGGGCAGACTGGGAATTCCTATGATCTTAAAGATAGACTATTTTAAAACTTTATATACAAAAAATGTATGTGAAAAGTCAGCTGTATTAAATTTTGATTCAATGGCACCATAAGCTTTCAGGATAGTCGCACCATAATATTCGGGGACAGAACTTACAAAATGCTGGTAAAGGGTAGAGTTGGAACTGTATGTGGTATGCTAGAGATGAGTGAATGTAAAGGATGACTTTCTAGCAGAGAGAGAAACAGAAGAAAATAGAGATATAAACAGGACATGAGGAAGGTGAAGAAAAATCTTTTTAGATTGCTGTGTAGTATTTTGTCTCAGCTATAAAATAATGCAAAATTTCAACTAAAAAACATCACCCTGGTAGCAGCCATACAAACAACAGCAATTTTCAAATGCTGCTTTTGTAATGATGTATCATTTAGAGGTCAGAAATGTGATTCCTGCATAAGCTTTGTTGAATATGATTTACATAACAACAGGAGACTCTGCTCTTAGGTTATAACAGGCTTTACTCCTACCAGGGACGACCAGGAACCTGCACAATGGTCCTCAGAATGAAATTATGCAAAGCAAATAATTACTATAGTAGCATAGTGAAAGACAGAGAAATGCAGAAATGAGGCGAAAAGTGTAATGGGAGATTGCTTCCATCTAGTATTTAGGAAGGTTATAGATTGCATTAGCTGCAATTCCTAAAGAGTATTTTTGTAAACCTATGAGTTCTTGTACAATACAGGTTTTGACAATTCCCATAATATAAAATGGCTCAAACTACCATTACAATCAACAGTCATTACAATCAACTGCAGGAAATGACAGGAAGATGCTGAAAAGTCTTTTCTGCTGGTTGTCATTTACTGAAACTGACCTCAAACCATTTTTTTCCTTGCTGATTAGACCATCCCTTACTGCAGCCAGAACTCCAATTTGGTACAAAAGAATAACACAGTAATTCTTTGTTGCTGGGATTTTTTGTTGTCTTGTCACTTTATGCAGGCTTCTAACATTTTGCCAGTGACAAAAATATAGATCAAAGATGTTCAGGGTGTTTTAATAGATTTTTGGGTGCTGATGACTACCACTGTCTTTGCTTATTTTATGTCACTATAATTACAAGCTGAAAGGAAAAGGACAGCCTTGCCTCTAAAAAGATGCTAACAAGGACTTTCTACCTGAAGAAGCCCACAACTTCCCCCCTTCTCTGCCACCCTGAGTTGTCACATTGCAATCTGCTACTCCCCTGTTGTTTCTGTTGTTATGTATGAAAACAATGTAGTAGCAACAGGTGTGCCTGTGACTGGCTGTTGTATTATGCTATTAGCAGCTTCTGCAAACTGGTATTTTGTTTGCTTATGAGTAGTCTCACATTTATCTCTGTGAAGGTAGCAGACAAGACATAATTCAGTACAGCACAGTACAGTGTTCCCCCAAGCACACTGCAGAAAGGTAATAACCAAATGAACCGAACAGCGCTACATGCTAGAGTGTGTAGTCTAGCGCTTTTTTGCTAACAGTAGAGTTATGCAAATGCAATTCTGTTGTTCGCAGTGAGCTAACAGTAAGTAGGAACAGAACTGGGAATTTCAGCCCTAAAAATGGAGTTGGCTGCTTTACCTTTGCAATCATCACAGCAGAGCTTTCTTTGATACTTATCTGTTGCAAATTAATTGCTATTATGGCTCACCATTGGATTAGAAAAAGCAGTTGTCTTGAAAGAGCTCATGGTGAGAAAAGTCTGAGTTCAGTAATTTTTTTTTTTTATTTTCCTTCCAGTGGATGGTCAAACATTAAATAGACTTTAACTTTTCAGAAGCATGTGTTTGCTCACCAGTAAGTTGCACGTAACATTTGAAGATGTATTATTACAAGTAATTATGCTGGCTTTCTCACACCAATGCAAAACTCAAAATAAGACCTGGATTACTTCAAATAAGACTTCCTTACAAGTGTTTTGAAACATCTAATTACCCATCTTGGGAAACATCTAATTATCCACCTTGGGAAAGGTGTTGGAGGGGAGGGAATATTGCATATATAGCAAAGCAGCCAGACAAACTGGACAAAGCAATGCACCTTTCTCATAAAGGCAGTAGTAATGTTAGCTACTTATGTGCTCTGTTGGCATCATTTGTCTTAAACCTGCCTTTCAAGAATGCGAGAAAGTCATAGAATGGCAGAGATCCCTTCTGGCAGTTCTTGTTTCCACTGGGTCATTTTTTTCGTTTTTTTCTGCAAAGAGAAAATTAATTTCATTAGATCCATTTCATAAGTAACAATATTCAGTATCATTTTTTTGTTCATTTGTTATTTCTATAGCTAAAAGACCATAGAGTTGAGGATCTTAGCTAAAGGGACAGAATTAAATGAAAATTAATTTGAAGCATCTTTCCTATTCATTAGCACCTGCCAGATGAGTTATGGGAGCAGTCATATTTCTTCAGCAGCAAAACACAGCTCCGTTCAAAAACTTATGAGACAGCTGTTGTCTCTGGAGTGTATCTGTGCAACAGAAATTAGCTTTTTAACTCTTATGTGATTTCTAGAAGACGATTCCCTAGAAGGAGTGTGTATTCCAAAGTAAAGGCTGGGCACTGTAAGAGTGGAAGGAGGAGTCAAGGAGGATTTCCCATGAGTCCAGAAACAAGAGGGAAAACACAGCCCCTACCTTGGATGTCGCTTCAAATGTCTCAGCATGTGCTCTAAAACTGTCAATGGAAATAGAAATCTTTTTGAAAACGCAAGTGTAGCAGAAGGTAAGAGACATATCAATGGCCTTTCTGGCCTTTTGGTAACTGCACTCGCCTGTGGCACTGGCCTGAGAGTCAGCCCTTAGCAGAGCTAAAAGGCATGTGGTCCCTTTTATGTTTTCTGGATTTGAGTGTGTTGTCATGCTTTCAGGAACATTTCCAGTGAAATTAAAGTAATTGTACTTTTTGCATCACACAGCAAGTAACATGCTAAATTGTGTCATTGTGAAAACCGAAATATTTTAAAGTACATGCTATGAAGGCTTAATAAGGGTCAGTGGGGTCTCAAGACATGCCCTCTGGGCACCTCTAAGGAAGGTGATAAATGACGATTAATAGTCATTTAGGGGATACAATCTGTAATGTACTACCATTGGAATAACTACTGCATGTGAGTGTATGCTTAGTTGTATTATTAAGACAACATGATACAATGTTGCTGTGCTCATATTTCAGCTAGTTTTTTGGATTTGCCATTTTGGTGTAGGAACACTATAAACTGTACTGTGAAAACTTATGTTTGATAACACTTGTTTAACAGAACATGGTACTTTCAGTTTTGACAAATACTATTTTTTGTAAACTATCACCTATGAAGAAAAATATTAATTTTTATTTTACTTGAAACATCTCAGTCCTGTCATGGGGATCTACATTAAGTAAATATGTATGGGCAGCTGATTCCATGCTGAACACCAACAGCCTTAAGCTTTTATTAATTTTTTTTGTCTTGTGAGGCATTAAAAATTTTCCAGGGTGTAAAAGGCACTTCACCTACCTGAAGATTATTAGGTCTAACCAAAAGGGATGTATATGGCAGCAGGGTATTTGAGACTATAAAAAGGATAGTTCCCATCCTGGTTGTTGAAAGGGTTAGTCTAAGTTTCTAATTTAAGGCTGTTTTTTGAACCTGGACTGTTCATGTATTTCCATCTGGTTCTCCTGATTGAAAGCATTTATATTGATCTATATCTGACAAGCTTCTCAAGGGTCAGGCTTTCCACACTGTGTCAGACACATGTAAGTTTTAGACCAAATCACTTTGGTACTCTCTGCAGTATCCTAGCTATTGAAAGCCCTGATGCTGGATGCAGCTGCCCTTCTTTTGAGCTGCGGCAGCTGTAAAGAGATCACACTACCTTCATCCTGCTTGTTCCCACCAGCAGTCCAAAGCATTGACCGCAAGTGCAATACATGCATCCAGGAGTCCTAATGTACTTTGCAGGTGTCATGAAGGAAAGGGTTACCTAATTCAGCCCAAGGACCAGAAAAATAGCAAGGGATAGAGCAGACCTTCAGCCACATTTCCTGATGTTTCGTAACTTGTTTACATACACAGAACAGACTTTACCTGTTTCTAGGTGTCTGAAATACAGTGTAATGCTTGTTTTGAACTGGATCAACCAAGTCATTGTAACCTTAAACAGCAGGCTAGAAAGGTTACAGACATCTAGTCGGAGTGAGAGAAGAGAGTTAAATCAAGGATGCTGGTAATGCATTATACTATTTGCATCTCTTTTCCAAGTGAGCACCTTCACATGGCAACACACAACTCGCTTTCGGAATCATTTTTACAGTATCTGACAAAGCATTTCAGATATTATAATTCAGATACTTGGGGGGGGGGGGGGAAATAAAAAAAATACCAAACCAAAACAAAGTCATCCATTCTAGTCTTTAAAAATCTTCTTGTTGACTATACACAAAGGTTATGTACACAGATTGCTTGTTTTCATGACCCTCTGTACCATAAACATGCAAAGTAAAACTGTTTTGTTGCACTTCTGGGAGGGGCAGCCCACAGTTCATGGCTCAAGGAAAGCAGACTCCTCTTATGAAGCACAGATTAGATATAACATGGGAAACAAACAAAAAAATCGCTTTTTCTATCCTGCTTCACAACTTTTGCTTGGCATGCATTTCTGAGATTGTTTTTGTACAACTCTTTCTTTAGCCTGTGTATGAAATTTGTAATGCAGCGTTTTAAGACCTAGACTTTCCAATGAGAGTAGCTCTCCTGAACATTATTTTAGCTGTGAAAATCATATGTCTAGCTACCATCACTGTACAGAAAGTTAGCAGCCCACAAGCCCTGTTAAGACAAGTAGCAAAAAAAGTTAGATATGGGGGAAAGTTACCCCAAAACATGTAGAACTAATGAGAATTAACAAAGACATTCCTACATATAGCGCCAAGTTATATTTCCTTTTTTTTTTTTTTTTAACTAAGAAAGAAACAAAAAAATCATCAACAATTAGGAATTAAGAACTTACTTTTCCATGCATTCTAATGCAATTTCATATTTTCCATGTACAGGACAACTAATATTGCAAAAGAATACCAAAATTTATACATAAATATGAATACATTCAGTGCAAAAATGCCTAATTTGGAGAAGGCTTTAATCCTTAGTAAGTCAATGAGGCAGATATTCTTGTTTCTCTTACAGTACTAGTATTTAATCTCCACTTTATATGATTACCAATTAGACATAACAAACCAGATTTTTACCTCCAGGATAGGAACTTTGTTAGCTTAATTATTTTCTTACAGAGTGTGTGTAAAGAGAATTCTTGGCTGGTAAAAACCTAGAATATAACATCTTTCTTTGAAAAGAAAAAACATAACAAAAAGACCCATAACATTCATCCCAGAATGGATCCAGAGAGATCTAATAGAAACTTGCATGCATAATTTAAGGCTTTGAGGATACACAAAATTCTACCTTAAAAAGCACCTTTGTTTGTTTCGTATGACTAAACATCACCTGGGAGTCTTAGCTTCAATGTACAACCCACAATTTATTTACCCCTGAGAGAAAGGAGATGTTTTGAAACAGAGGTGCAGAATTACTATTCACAATAAAATATATCTTATTCAGTTCAGGTGATATAGGAATGAGGAGAGGAGAGGAGGGGAGGGGAGGGGAAAGGAGAGGAGAGGAGAGGAGAGGAGAGGAGAGGAGAGGAGAGGGGAGGGGCGGCGACGGGAGGAGCGGGGGGGTGGGGAGCGGAGAGGCGC
>WYDI02036306.1:0-89466 GCA_009867235.2 Psittacus erithacus | reverse complement strand
ACTGGAAGGCTGCTATGAGGTCTTCACGCAGCCTTCTCTTCTCCAGGCTGAACAGCCCCAGCTTTCTCAGCCTATCTTCATAGGGGAGGTGCTCCAGTCCCCTGATCATCCCCTTGGACCTCCTCTGGACTTGTTCCAACAGTTCCATGTCCATTTTATGTTGAGGACACCAGAACTGTACACACAATACTCCAAGTGAGGTCTCCCAAGAGCAGAGCAGAGGGGCAGGATCACCTCCTTCAAAACTGCTGGTCACGCTGCTTTTGATGCAGCCCAGGGTGTGGTCAGCTTTCTGGGCTGCCAGCACACACTGCTGGCTCATGTTAAGTTTCCCATTGACCAACACCCCCAAGTCCTTCTCCGCAGGGCTGCTCTGAATCTCCTCTGCCCAACCTGGAGCTGTGCCTGGGATTGCTCCTACCCAGGTGTAGGACCTTGAACTAAGCATGGTTAAACTTCATAAGGTTGGCATCTGCCCGCGTCACAAGTGTGTCAAGGTCCCTCCGAATGGCATTCCTTCCCTCCAAGGCATCAACCAAACCACACAGCTTGGTGTCATCAGCAAAAATTATATTAGAAGCAAGAAGGGACTTTATGAAAAGAAATTGAAGTAATATAAAAGATTATGTAACCTTATTTCAATATCAACCAAGTCACAGGAATCTGCCCACCCTTGGAATAGTTTCATGGCTCCCTGTTACTCCTTGCAAGCCCTTTCTGTGCCCTATGTTAACAGAAGTTTACCTCCTCTCCTACAGATCATCAGCTCTGACCAGAAAAGCAAGCAAGTACAAAGAGACAACAATTTCTTTCCCTATTCATTGTAATCCCAGACATCAGTAAGGGTAACTCCATTGCAGGGCTGCATACTGATACAGGAGTGCCGCAGAGCATCACAGGGTTACTTCAAAGCTCATTCTGAGAAACTGGAAGACAATTTAAGGACAGAAAAAATGAGAGGAATCTTTCAGCTATCACAACCACAAGCTAAAATAATAAGGGACTCTGTAAACTGTGTATCAAGTTCTCAAAAGGCAGCCAGTGCTACTCAAAAGCAGGGTAGTTTAGACTACATTTCAAAAGAAACTCTGTAGAGCAGAACATCCATCTGAATGACCCTTCACCACGGCTGTATTTCCTCCTGCTCTCCCTCACAGCCAGGTACTTCACTTCAGTCTATGAGCTCAATAAATTTCCTGCTTCAGAAAAAGGATGTAACAGGGAGCTCTGCTAACCACAGAAGTCTACATAATTAAGCTTTAGCTTCCTATTTTACAAATCATCTTTGACAGTCCTTAATAGCTACTTAGCAGAATAACAGCATAAATATTACTTTTATAAATAGGAATGATCTATTTAATACCTTTTTCTTTATTAAAGCATTTAATATAATTATAGAGGAAATAAAATTTCCCTAGTTTGAAGCTGCACATGCAGCTTGCACTCTTGAAAAGTTTTCTTCACTTAGACTGTGAAATACAGAAGAGACCTGAAGAATCTGCTCCCTGATACCCACAAGCAATGCTTCAGCCACTTGACTCGAGCCAAGCTGAGCCTTACAATTTCACAAGGAAGTTTGGCCTCCAAAAAGAAAATCCATGAAGCATTGTCCAAAGCACAAACTCAAGGTGAGACAGAGTCAAAACTGGAAGAAAATGGAAGGAAGTATTTTCCTACCATGTTGTAAAGCTATAAAATGGTTAGTGGGATACCTGGGGATGAAAAGGCGCATTCTGACTCTGGCAGGCAAACACGGAAGTTTCATTCCAACATCTGCTTCTCCAGGCCCTCAGAGGATTCTGCACACCTTCACATCAGCATGAGCATGCTGGCCGCCCCACTGACAGCTGCTCTGAGGATGGGCGGCCAGGGGCATGCAGCAACTTTTACATCCCGGCTCCTGAGCTCCTGTTTCAGTTACCTGCTCACTTTGACAGATAGGAACCACTTTGTAACTTCACCTCAGGCAAATACGGAGTGGTACATACAGCACTCCTCTGAGAATCTCCCTCCATTCAGCTCCTGCCACCTCTCGTTTAGCACTTAGGTGAGCAAACTCTTTTACAAGGCTGGCCATTTGCTCAAGGCCTCAGGGCGATTGAGTTTTAGACATTAGTGAAGAAAAAAAGCTTCCTCACTGAGCGGGAACCTTTGCACCTTAGGATCTATAGGCCAATTTAACTAAAAGAATGATAGAAATCTCACAGGAATTACACCTCTGTGAAATAGCTACGCAAAGAAAAAGAGTCTCAGAGGGACAAAAACTCAACTCTACCTATAAAAATACTCTGGAGAGAGTCCTGAAATATCTATGCATATTTACATACACATGCACAGATTCACTCCTTAAGCATCTTGTATAAAGGCAGCAAAATAACTCAGTCCTCTATGTATTTTTTTGTGGTGAATATGCATTTATTTGTATGATATTCACTGCTCTCAAATGCCCTTGCTCTGAGAAAATTGAAACTTGTATTAATTAAGAAAAGTTCATTAGTTCAACAGATTCATTAACCTTTTTTGGGAAATGTACACTGAGCACCAAATTAATCAGCATCCCGAAATCGAGTCATAATTCATTTCCCAGTATATTATTTTTAAAATATATTTTGCAATATAGATGTTCATAAACCCAGCATACATCATTTTGGGAATACTTATTTCCTACTGTAATTCCCAAAGGGGCATCTCTCACATCAAAATACAGTTCTTACCTTATTTAAACAAACAACCGATTTAAGAAACCACCAGGGATTTCCAATCTGTTTTCAGACATTATTAATTTAAAAGTATTAGGCTGTGCCCTCCTCTGACTCCAGCAGTGCCCACTGAAGAAGCTGTCTTTCCACCAAATTAGCCCAATCCCCACTGATAAAGCCCCTCCAGATCCATGTGATTCTTAATCACTTTCAGCCAAATTAGTTAATTTATTTCAAGCTCAGTTTTTACCTATCAGGTCTTCATCAAACAACTTCATTTTACTTGGACAAGCACACCTGAAGCTGTGACAATGTAAAGCACATTTTGGTCCAGATCTTTTCAGCTGCAGATACCTCCAACACAGCTACAGCGTGTCAGGATGGTCAGGCTGGTGATTACTAAGATTGCCTACAAAATCCCTCAGGTATCTTATTTACATTTGCTTATAAAAACCCCAGCAGATGTTAATAGTTCCAATTGACCTTTTGTTATGGCCATTTCAATCTAGTGTATTATCAAATAAAAAAGTGAAAAGTAGATTATTTTGACTGTATTCAAATCTCATAGTGATATTTTACTTGAAATTTTCTCCCTGTTCCATAGTTAAGGACATGGAGCTTGTGCCAGTGATCTGTAATTTGTCACGCATGTGAAGGGCTGACTATACTGTAAAACCTTTGTTCTTCATAAAAAATAAGGGCAACAGCCTATGGACCTAGGCAAGACAAGCCTAATTTAGGATCGGTCAAGTCCTTCAGCAACGGCATCAACACAGATATGCCAGGTGCCCTTGCAGCAAAGGCC
Organism: Psittacus erithacus; assembly: GCA_009867235.2. Classification (NCBI taxonomy): domain Eukaryota; kingdom Metazoa; phylum Chordata; class Aves; order Psittaciformes; family Psittacidae; genus Psittacus; species Psittacus erithacus. The sequence goes on along the minus strand of WYDI02036306.1, from coordinate 85,962 downwards.
AAACACATCATCGTTTTATCACTACATTCGCTTCAGAGCCCATCTCATTACTTTACAACTCCTAGTCACTAATTTTTGGCACAGTTAAACTAAGAATTAACATCAGTGTAGTTCCCTTTATCACTGCATGTTACATTTTAATATCAGAATATTTCAAAGTGATGTTGCCAGCTGCATGTAGTTTCCGAACAACAGGAAATATATTATCAGTGGAAAATAAAGTCAAATCGAAAACCACTCACAAGATGAGTATCAGAGACTTGGCAGCTTGAAATTCTTGTTTCACAGAAACCAGCACATTGATAGCAAACAAAAATATCTCAGGAAAAAATTCTCATCTTGAATCACATGCAACTAACATTTAATTTTCTGTTTCAAATTAGTTTCATTCTGAAGAGATTCTATGAACTTCAGCAAGACCGCATCTTCAGAAGAAACACTAACTCAAAGTGGTAATTGTAAATGCCTGATCAGCACAAGAAATAACTGACAGTTAGCTGTATTAGGTCTTTACTGTTGATAGGTAGACAGGTAAGCAACCAATGCTGTTACATTAGGATGTTTTGTATGTTTCTTTTTATAATTAGTTTATAAATACCTCTAAAGTAGCACCATCATGTCTTTCTTACTGCGGTAGGACTAGACCTGTATAGTCAGAGGTGAATGTCTGTGTTTGGCTTTTCCTTTCTGGAGGACACAAAGACCCAATGGTCCCCATGATACAGCAAAAACCAGAAATATTCCTCTAATGGCCACCTTGATTATTATCATGGCTAGCCATTACCTAATTCAGACCTGATTAAAAAGCACTGCACATGCCTTAAAGCTTACAAAGAATACATATTAAGTACTAGGGATGAATATTATAAAACTGGTAAATATTGTCTATAATTTCACAAGGAAACTTGCTATGAGCTGTTTAATCATAATTAAGATTTTCACGGGTATAGTCATGTCTTAGTTCAGAACACAAATCAAACCCATTCCACAACACTCCCAGTTACTACTGGTACATGAAGATGGTAACACTTTGATTTTGCCCAAGTTTATTCTTGTCTGCTCACAGATACAGTGACTTCATTAGCACATGAGACATCATTCTATACGTGTCTTATCACATACATCTCTTAGCACAAGCCACATTTGCATTGCTTCCCTGTTCCTCATTTTTGCACAGTTTTTACCCAGTGTTAAACAGTACATTTTCCAGTGTCACTTGGGTTCCATTACCCACCACAGATCAACCACCAAGATGATAACGATAATTTGGGGGGAAGAGAAATTCTTGTTGAAAATATGTATAATTTTGCCTTTTAAATATCCCTACAGTCTAATTTAACTAGCTCTTCAGAACTCAGAGTCTAGGAAATGTCCACTTAATATTCAGAAACCATCATACCTGCAAGAACAAGCATTCCACTCTGAAATTAATCCAGGCTTTCATTTATCCATTACTGTTTGCTAACTTCTTTCAGCATATTACTAAATCCTAACTGTCTGGCAAAACACTGCTAGCTGGACTGGTTAAATTCCATAATCTCATCTACTTCATTAACTACTAGAAAATAATTAGCAATAGTAAAGCCAGTTTAGATTGCTAAAAATAACTCTCTTTCTCTTCTGTTAGTGAAGAAGGGATCTGGTGTGCAATTTTCATATAAATACACGTTGCTTATTCCCATCTGAAAACTGGAAACTTAATGGAGATACTACCTGGAAGCTTCAACTATCAAATCTTACTTCATCACATCTGTGATAAATTCTGATGCAATATAAAGATTACATTAAGTAGCTTATAATTTTATATTTACTATTGGCTTTTAATCATACAGTTTGTATTTATGTTTCTCAGATTCTACATAGTGTTAAATTTAACAGCTGTACCACTATGGAGCATAACTCAGAGGCATTTATTTACCAAACAACTCCCTCGGGGACAAAGAACAGTGTCCTAACTACACACACAGAAATTCAGTGGTGTTAAGAGAAACGAGATGCTTCGCAAGAGTACGAAGCACACCAGCCAAAGCATAGTTATAAAGTTCCCAGTCTCTGCAGGCTGGAAATCCAAGAACCTGCATGACTCTTTATTGTTACAAACTGTGAAATCGTTCACCTCTACAGATGAACTTCCTAAAACTAATGACACCATGTTGAAGGTCACCAATGTGACCAAGTTTTTCTGCTAACTGAACATAAATCTCACATCTCCCTTTCCTGCCCCTTTTGCTTATGAGCCTATAGAGCAATCTGTGCAAACTGCCTTCTGTTTTCCTTGGGGAAGTCAAACTCTATTGCATGCACTCTCCTTTACTAGAAATATTGGATTCCACATCTCCAAAGAGTCTTGAAAACTTGCAGTTAAATGGAAAGAATGCACTTGACCATAGAGCTCGGACTGATGGAGATATACTTCAGGTAAGTAATATAAATAAAATATTAATTCTAAAGTAAGGGGGAAAGTACCTCTTTAACTCTTCCTTCAATTTTAAAAAACTTGAGACTTTCTTAGCTCAAGAGAAAAATTCCTGCAAGTTTTGATTTTTCATAAAAGCAATAAAAGATTTTTAGCCAAAAAAAAAAAATCTTACACTGCCAAATTTCTTTAGACATTGTAAAATTAGGAGTCACACAATTCTGAAAACACCTCTGAAATGTGGATTCTTACCAATTTTAAAATGGGGACTGCACACACCTTTACAAAACTAGATAAAAAGCTTGAAGTTTCACTAATGCAAATATACTAAACATAAAACTATAAAACAGCTCATGTGGATGGCCAGATATACCCATCTCCATGCAAATTTTAATTACTAGTCAACATTTAGGAGTGATCTGGAGAGACACATGATTTATATTAGTGCTGCTAGAGACCTAAAGCTGATTTCATTGAGGTCATGCTCCAAGGGAAAATTGCACCACATAGCAGTAAGCCAGTATAACAGACAGAGTATTAAATCAATACGGTCTCTCACATCAGCTAATAAATTACAAGTGTGCTATCAGACCATCTGCTGGGAGCGAAGCATGATGAGTCGCACTGATCATGCTGACTGACACCCTGGTTTGAACATCTAGTCAGAATTAGTCCACTTTCTTGGCTTCAATAACTACTTCACTCATAAGGCATATTTACAACATTGTTCACAGGGCTAGTGGGTAAGAAGAAAGTTCATCCTCATCCTCCCATAATCCTTTGCACTTTGCCTAGGGAGAGTCTCCAGTGAATGGAAAAGGTAAGTGCAGCTTCATCTGCGACTGATTACATTAAGCTAACTATTTTATCAAATTGAGTTCATGGTTTGATATTCTTCATACAGTTTCTACAATAAAGAACTAAACTATCACATCAATGGTAAGCCATTTTGAAACCACAGAACTATGGGGTTTAATATTTTGTAAGAGGATAGAACTGAAACCTGAAGGAGAAGATCTACATCCCTGACAGGTTTTATGCCGTGAGAGGAAAAACACAATCTTTAGGACTTTCTGAAATTCCCACTCATTCATACCAAAACTGTTTGCCAACCATTTGCCTGTGTTTGTATACAGCTGAGTCACACAGTCCTCTGCTCATGGCATATAGGTTTTTAAACCGTTTTGGGCCACACTTTGGGATCTTCTGCACGGTCTATTGTGCACTTACGTTCCTAACTTATGCTACTTATTGCTCTCACCATAACACTTTGCATTTAACTTTTCACCTAAGTATGGCATAGGATTTAAAAACAACAGGTGGCTAAGCCTCACAAGAAAACACCCATACAGCAACTAATTACCAACTGATTTTTAATATATACTTTATATACATAATATTATGTACATATAATACCTGTAAGATCACTCCCTCCTTCACTGAACTGCAGCCATTCCCAAAAGGAATGAAAATGAAGACTGAAGCATGGACAATACTTTTTAACTCAACAAATTACCATTTTCTGATGGAATAAAGGAACCAAACCTGACATATTGCCAGGACAGTTTCTTTGGGTGCCACAATGAGCTTAGTCATGAGAGCTAGTGATTTAAGAGGCAAACTGCAACACAAAAATGTTGTCTAATGGTTAGTCTGATTCATCAAAACTGAGTTTGAAAGTAACTTTCAGGGGCACCGTTGAAAAGGTTTGCTCATTGAGCAGTTTGACCTCAGTTACAGCAGGAAGGGTGACCAGCAGAAAAATCTGAAAGTCCTGCTTCTCAATCCCAACTATCACATTATTAGGTACAGCTACAGTATGAGCTCATTTGAATCATAATCATTACAAAGATCAGGTGACAATAACAGTTTTATAGACTTCATACTTAATATCTAATCTTACTACATGAGCCCTGTGAATCTGTTCACTATGCTAATTTGACAAATCAAGACACAAACAAGTAATTTTCCAAAAACTCAGAGGCAACATTTTAACAATTCAGAGGTTAAATATTTTGATTTCTGATAGCATCATTCAATAGAACAGATACACACAATTCATATAAAACATCATCTGAGCACTGTAACTGAAAGTATATTTCTAAAACCTTTGCTCTTATAAGATTTACAATGCTGATCAACAACCAGATGAAAATACTTGACCATCAACAGAGAAGCACTGCAAGTGACATTGCTACACCAATGCAAGCAACTCGAGGCATCAAGTTTGTCATTCACATTTACTGTCAGTCAGCAAAAGATTAAAGGGGCAAATCTGGCAGAACCCTCTTTGTGCTGCTGTCTGTATAAAGCTACTTGAACTGAGTGACAGAAGTTAGAAAATAGATTTCTATCACCTGGGTAAGTCTGAGCAGCTGAAGTGTTCCCTGTGCTGTGGAGGTCACCTAACCACCATTTCACAGCCTAATGCAGATGAAGTGCCACACTACACCAATAAAGCATTACCATCTGGACGCATCTTTCCCCAGCCTCTGTGACATGACCGACAATGCAAGAGCATCTAAGGAAATAAAATTCTAAAGGTGGAAAATATACCCTTGAACCTCACGTGCTTCAAGTGTGGCTCCCATGCTGTAGCCCTGCACACTGTGCTTGAATTGCACTGCTGCAATCAAAATCTGCATACAAAAGCAGGAAAACATGAGTGAAAGAGCCTGCCCTTGCTGGGTGACTGCTGGATGGAGATGCAAATCCAGCCCAAGTCCACCTCTGTGGAGGAGAGGCAGTCAAAACTCCTCTCCATGAATTAATTACCCCTCTTCACCCTCAGCTTCATAGGTCCAGGACAAACACTTTCGTCCATGGGAACATTTTGGTATGAGATGCTTAGATTCAGATATATGATTGTGCTTATCTGTAAGGACCTTCCATTTCACAACAACAGTTAGAGGTCCCATGGCAGACCTGTCAAGTTTCATGCACAAGGCAAGTAACAGAGAAATCATCTCTTCCACAGGATGTGCCCCACTAGTGATATCAGAGCCATGCTACACAGCCTCCCTTATGCCCCAAGATGTCTTTTTGCCAGACCCAAACAGCAAAATGAGCTTCAGCAGCAAAGCTGCGTCCCAGTGTTACAGCTCCATCGCCTTTATCTTATGAGAGCTTCTTCACTGGCACTGGGGAAGGTGGAGATCAACAAAACTTGTTATGAAAACCTCAGTACTGGAGAAGTGCTCACACATAATACAGAGCAGGGGCCCCTGACTGCCACTGCATTCATGACTAAATAAAACCACTCTATAAAATAAAATCTTCAGGTAAGCAATGACAGTAACTGGGCAAGGGAGCTGCCCTCTGATACCTGAATTGCAGTTCACATTAAAAGAGAATGCTAATCAGATTATTAATAAGATACTCCATTCACGAGGCAATGACTCCTTTGTTACACAGTGAGTAAAAACACTGCAGAGTGAAAAAAAAATATGAAGGAAAAAATGAGAATGTTTTTTTCCCTTCTAATACTGAAATGATGTCCTTAACTTTTCACGAATAACACTGGCAGTATTTTGCTCTACAGAGGGTTGCACAAGGAGCAAGTAAAACTGGGCAAAGGTTGGCAGTAAAATCAAAATTTACAATCCATAACATGACCATGTCTTAAGAATTGCTTTTATTGAAAATGTTGTATATTCTCCAACACAGTTTGAAGCCAAGTTGTTCCACAGATGGCATCTACAATGAAAACAAACTCTAGCAAATATAAGACAACTTCCACATTAGAGCAGAGTACCAGCAGGAAAAAATGAACAAGCAAACATTTCTTGCTAAAAATCTTCATAAAAAACCACTGCATGCACAATGCTGCAGAGCTGATGTTGCATACAAGGACACTACACCTACCTACAAATACACCTTCTGCCAAAAATGAAAACAAAGAAAGAGAAAGCTTTCCTCAGTTGATATGCAGCTCTAGTTAAGGTGAACTTGAAATCCTAAATTACAGGAAGCAGAAAGTGTCACCAAAATTTACTGAGAGAACAAATTAAATATGCTGAAACAGTGCAAAAGTTCTAGAATCTAAACAGTTAATCTAAGTGTAAGATGCAGGATAGAAAACTGGATTCTCCCGTTTGTCTGAATAAAATCACCATGTAACTAGTAATTGTTATCCTCCAGCCCTTTGCTAAGGTTTTGGGATCTGAAGAATTTATGTAAATGAGAAGAAAGTTTCCTCACATCATTTAGAAGAAAAACTGTGCCATGCAACTCCTGGGACAGCCTTTATTGAATCAAGCTGAAGCACCCAAAACTCTTTTCAGGGCACAGGTTTTAAAGTAAAATATTTTTGCAGAACTTAAAAAAAAAAATAAAAAATAGCGAACAACCTATAAGGCTCTTGATTATCATAAATCTATCACAAAAATTGTACAGCATGTCTTTTTTCCTAAGCTGAGATTCCTACAACTAGAAGATACAGTGAAAAAAACACTCATAAAGGACAAAAAAGGATCCTACGCAAAAGGTTTATGAACATCGGCTGTTCCTAATATTCATCTGTATAGTGATTTTACATAACTCCTCTTTATTGCATATTCGTTTTATCAATGGCAAGCGAAATCTAATATCTTCAACTGCTGGTACAGGTTCTTCTTTTTCCTTCTTAAAATCCATTTTATTCTTCTCTTTCCTATATTGAAAACTTCAGGCTGCAGTAGTTATGTTCTGCGGCATATATTTGGTACTAATGAATCACAGCCTTTCACAAACCAGGTGAAATGAGTCACTGTAATGACACCTTTTTGCTACACTATATTTATTTGCCAGCAGGATCCCAAATGGCAACACTTACCACAATGTGGCTACTGCTATTCTCAGCCCTTACAAGAAAGGGACAAATCAGGGAATTTTATTATTTGTAGCACTCACGAGAGAAAGAATAAGAAGCCTTTCATGACCCAAAGAGTATAGAAACTGGCTGTCCTGAGAAGGCCAATTGCAAATGCACAGCATTAAAAAAAATTACACGTTCACCACAATATACAGCACTGCTCACAGAGAAGCTCCATTCCCGAGTAATTAAGTACGTTGGTCTGCAGTTCCCTCATTTAAAGCTGCTTTATTTTTTTGTACAGCGTATACAATAGTCTGTGTGAGTATGAAAGAAAATAAGAATACCCTTGCATTACTGCCTGTACAGCATAGCGTAACGTAGTGCAAAGATCTAAAACGTCTCCTCTTAAAGAACGGAGGAAAGGGGGTGGAGTAAGAACAACTGAGTTTTGAATTCATGATCTTTGAATTATTCCTATTCTTACATAACATGCCTGCCCTAAATAGCATGGCAGTCACATGTTCTTCCTGTAATAACAAAGTCATATAACTTCATCCATGAATGTTAAACCTTGGAAGCTCAGTCCATTTGCTGTTAAAATACCCAAGTACTATTTTCCCCTCTAATTTCAACAGTTTGTATGGAAAAATAAGTGTTGCTCAGAAACATAAAAAATACCATAAAGCTTGAGAGAATGTGCCACAAAATGCAATTCACGTGAATTCAGAAGATCACTACTCCATTCTTCACATCGGTTCCCCACCGTGCTGGCAAGCATCAACGTTCGTGTGCACAAATTCTCACAGGCAAGAGCCTCCAAATTCTTCCATCAGTGCAAGCATAATTTATGGAAGAGGCACCTGCTTACATGTAGGAAAAAAAAAGAAGTCTTAAACCCCACCCAAGAGAACCAGGATTTAACTGAGCCTCACAAAGAGGTATAGCTGCTTGCAGCTCCGTTGAACCTAGTTACTAAAGATACAGTTTGTTTCTTTAGCCTAAGCACCTAAAGCTTCAGAAGCTGTATCAAGTCCCCTCTTTAAGATGCATGCTTCACCAAGCAGCACAAACAGAAACACCAACTGAGCTGAATGGCTCAGATTTGATTGCGGTGAAGCAAACTACCAAAGCTAACAGTTCAGTGCCTCAGAGTTAAACAAAAAACTGTAAGAACAGCAAACACCATAGAGGAAACAAAAACTAGCTTTCAAACAGCCTCTGAATTGAAAAGAAGCTAAATTCACTGCCTGAATTATTTACAATTAAATTACTCACAAAGCTGAATTTCTGTAACAACATATTTGATCATGCTGGCCTCACCTCATATCATTACTTGAAACTACTCAGGCTCACCTCAATCAGATGCGATTCACCTCATCACTGGGTGAAGATTTTAATTCAACTTTTCAGTAGTGTGTATTCAGCTCAAAGATGCATTGCAAAGCAGTTTTCTCATTTGCTTCTACTATTCATTAGGAATCACCTGACACCATGCGACGGGACCCAATGCCCTTGTTTAGGATGGCTACGTGGGAACAGCAAGCTGCCCACTCTTCTGAATGAAGGTGTGATACAGAAGGAGCAAAGCTCTAGTACTAGTCCTTCAAATTAACAATTACGAAATAATGGTCCAGGTAGTACTTTCTGTGTATGTATAAAATAATGACATTGTTCTACAAAATTATTTATCCCATGTATGATTAGCCTAATTCAAACATAAGATCAGCGCTCAAAATTCATTTAATTTTAACTGTCTCCATAGCTTTAGCACATTTAGTTCAATAATCTTGTTTCTTAGAACAGGTCTTCTACATGTGCTTTATACCCTGACACCCAAAAGGGCTAAGCAATATCCCATGAATACAACACAGCATCACTTCTAAAATCATGCAAAATTCTTGGCTTTGAAGGTTTAATATGGAAACTTTTAAAATTCTCTATTTGTTTTTAGAGATTACTTATAATCTTCTATTCAAAACCAAAAACCTTTGCAGAGATTTACTGTAAACATTAAGCAATGATAACATCAGCAGATTTTCATGTTTCTGACAAGTTTCACTTCTGCTGAGAAGAGTTTAAATAAACCTCTGGAAAATGTATACAACTGCCTGGAATTCCATTTATATCAGCTTTCTTCTGATGCCAAATTATTATTCCAGTTGCCTTAGCTACATCATGGCAGTATCTCAAACATGGATACCTGTGCCTTATCTCCACATGTAGGTTTTAGAAAATTCATTATTCTTCTATGCATGGGGTATTTATTTTCAGAATGTTGCTAACACATTGGTCGTGGCTTCATTTATTTCTGCATTTATGGCAGATAAGAGAAAGTGAACTCAGATAATTTCTCTAGAAGATGTATACAAAACTGCTCCTACTTGCTGGAAGTCTGAAAGAGCAGCTTAAGACACATTTCCCTGGTTTTGGCATAGCCAGACAGAGGGGCTGTTAACGGTGTTTCAGAGTTGCCCTTCGGTTACACAAAACCAGGCATGGCCCTCATGCCTAATTTACCATTTAAGCACACATCTGCTCAAACCTTATCAAGAAGCTGAGGTATAATGAGTGAATTGCAACCAGATGCTTTTTCAAGCAAATTAATAAACAGACAATCTCCTTAATCTCAGCATCTTTCTTCTCTGGCTGCGGAGTTGCACCACCCAGCAACTGGAAAGCCAAACCACCACAGAGATTTGACTGCAACAAACCATCCAGCTTTGAATAGATTCTTTAAGTCAGGTTAAGTTTATTAAAAGCTTTAAACATTTATCAATCTCCAGGGATGCAGGACTTTAATACACTGCATTTAGAGGTAAATCACTGGTGTAATAGAGAGTCTACTTCCTGCAACCTCCCGGGACCAGAAGGCTGGCTCAGATGATGGGCTCCTTTATCATCCTCATGCTAATTGTAGCACATCTTGAAATGATCAGATCTATTGTTAGAACAGCCCCTGTCAGCAGCTGGGACATGGTGATTAATAGAAATGTCTCTTTAATTCTTTAGGATGTAGAAGCCTAAAGTCACAGTTGAGCCCTGGACCCCAATTATTAGGTGATTAATGAAATTATAATTGCCAGCCTTTGGTTCACATTCATCACTAGGTTTACTATTAATCATTAGAGCTAAAGCATAGGAAAAAGAAAATATGCTACAGATACAAGGGAGAAGCATAAATGGGTCAGAAAAATATTCTCCAATGCACCAGGCTGGAGCAAATGTGTATCATTACCAAAAACTTAACCATACTGCTGGTTCAAGTGAATGTCAATCTTGCTAGTAGTAATCATTTTCTGCCTGATCCCAACTACCACCTTATCCAGCACTTGAGAGACAGACACAGACCAGCTGGCCACCAAGGTAGAAAAACCAGTTTTTAGCACCCCTGTCAGTTAAGTTAATGTCAGTTACCTTAACCCCAGCAACAGGGTTCTCTCCCGAGTTTCAAGACTGTTCCTTTTAAAATAATGCAATACAGAGATCACAGATACATTGCATGTGCCTGTCTCTGCATAGGCAGTCTTGCACCACTGGGCATCCTCCAGACACCACGCACCTACACCGCAGGGTCAATTAGCTGACCCAGCAGTTGGGCTTCCCCCTGTTGAATCTCTGCAACTAGTAACTCTGTTACTAGTATCTCTGCAATCTTATGGGACACATTTTCCAAGGTTGATTATTTCCTAAAGACAACTCAAAGTGGCCAATACTGTTCCAACAGTTAGGAATTAAGCGAGTAATTATATTGTCTATAAAACACACATCTGAATAAAACATTTAGAACCGCTTCAGCCCTGTAGCACTAATGTCAGGAAAGGTCAGATCCAGGTTTTTTTCTTCCTTTCTCAACTGATCAGATTTTACAGAAAGAATAATTAGCTTTCCAGAGATCAAAAAACTGTGTAGGGGAAGGAAATGGAATGCAACTGAAAAGACCGAGGCCTCTTTATCTCTTTGGGTATGAAATGCTCTTTTAAGATTTAAGGGCCCAAGAGCCATTACCTCCCAAGAGAGACTGCATAAGGAGGAAGGCAGGTTTCCTCTGCTGCCACAGATCTCTCTGCGCCCTCAAGCAGAAAATGGGCAGAGAAAGGGACAGGACTTTGTCCTTTCCACCAGGCAGCCTCTGCTCTTCAACACTGCAAGCCATTTGCAAACACTTGCAGTTACATGGTGTAATGTAAATGACTATTTACTTTGCACTGATCTGTATCACGTGAAAAATCACCGTAATTTAGATCTCATTTGTTTATATAATAAATGATTTGTTTATACTGAACTTGATGCTTTACCTCAGCTCCCTGAAAATTCATTAAACAACAAATCACTTGTAAAAACATGCCTCGGTAAGTCAGAAACAACGGGTCTGCTACACATGCCCTCTTGGTATTAACATCCAAAGTGCACGACCACTTTACTGTGTTTACCAGCACAAAGTATGATTTTTGTGATAACCCATTTTTGACTACATCTGAAGCTCTGATTGTAGTTGCTTTTTTCAGTTCAAATTTAAGCAAACATTGCTCAACTTGCATCCTATGAGTTTTAAACCAGGAGGTAGGAGGGGACAGTGATGCTGGTTAATTTTCATAATGCTGAATTTCAGCCTCCTGGGGAAAGTGAAAGACCTCACTAATCTTTGATGTAATTTGTATGAGCATATGCCAAAGTGTACTAAATTGTGTAAGTGAGGATAACAAATAACTACAGTGCGTGACAAAGAAGAAATAAAGCACACTGGAATTCTAGTGCACTATTCAATCAGATGGTTGGGTCAGTTAATGCATGAGCTTAAGGCTAAACATCAATCTTGGCAGCTGGTGTGACACCCAGCGAGCAACATGGACAGCCAACAACTCAGGGCTCCTCAGTTAGGTGGGCATGAAAACAGAAACATCACAGAAATTTACAGAAATGAGCAGTATTATCAATCACTTTACCCTATTCATTTCCTATGAATCAGTAAACATTATTATGAAATCTCATCATGAAACTGGATACTAGTATCTCTAGTTTCTATCTGGAAGCTAACAGAAACATGTATAACGTGGGTTACAAATAGAGCAGAAGACTATGGCTATGCCAGATTCCTCCTACTGCAAATTATAACAAAGTTGCCGTTCCATCATTTCCTAATCTGAGAACTACATACCGGATACTAGAAAGGTTTTGGCTTTCTAAAACTGGAATACTGCTAAAAACCAAGTACAGTTTTATTTTCTTTTCATTCTGATTTCCATGGGAGAATAGAATATTCTGCTCTTTATTTTCCCCCCAGTTGTGGTTTAATAATAATTTCACAATGAAGTAACAAAGTATTGCCTAATGCTAGGAAAGATTTTAAAGTTACATTAAGGTTCTGATAATTCATTTCTAGTGGTGAGATGACATTCTTTGCGCTAATATTTCTTTGCTATTAAAGCTCACAAATTTTCATACTTTGGAAAAGGTACCGTGTTTCATGTGTTAGCAAACATATTGCACAAGGCTGTCTCAAAGGCTGTGCATATACTCCAGTCTCACAAACATACACAGCACTCCTTATTTCTCCTACACACACATAGCAATTTTACTTATTTTTTATGGAGAGAAATCACACTGATTTTGGTCACAAGAATAGCTGAGCTGGTTTACAGACATCAAAAAATATACTTTACCCTTCAGAAGAAGAAATTACATCACAGAGGTTAATCACAGATGTAAAAATATGATTCTTCATACACTACCCTCTGGATTCCTTAGCAAATTGATAAGTGTCTGAATCGTTAACCATCTGAGGGCTCTATACATGAAATGAGAAGTTCCTAGTTGGATAAAATATTTGTGGCTGCTGGTTCATAGTCTGAATCTAACACAGCGTGGTAGCTGCAGGTAGGTAAATAGGTGCTTTCATAAAATAAGGTAGCAGCTAACCAGGCATGTATTTGGACATATCACAGAAAAATGTACTTGAAAAGAAACCCAGATTCGGTAACTCATGGAATATATTAACTCTAGGGAAACAGGGGCTTTATAATATGTACTGTATTATTTAGAAAGGGTCACATTCATACCGGCTTTAACAGACCCAGGAGGGAAGCTACAATAGTTGTCTTTGATCTATTGGCCTATATTAAACACGATGTGCTGGAGCATTGGGAAATGTCCTAATTTATTCCTGGAAAATATGTATTCATATTGTCAGACAGAACATCCTTTGTACTAGGGTGGTCTATTACATGGGAAGGATAAAATAAGTAAAAGGAGGCAGAGAAGTATGTCATGCGTCCACAATTGAACAGAATGACTAGGTGAATTGCTGAGGAGCAATTCCGGTTGAACTTCTTTGCATCAAGGTATTCACCTCATTTTATCCAACAAAATGCTCTTTCTTAAGCTCAGAAGCAAAGTAAAAAAAAAGAAGGGTGCATAATAAGTAGCTAACTTCAGATCACAGATATTATAAGGGAAAAGAAGATTTCCCAATAGATATTAAAGTCTACACAGATACAAAGAACAGAGCATGAGCTGTCACACCCTAATCAGCACTCAGGCTTGCAGGGCTCCTTCACCAGGCTCTTGCATTTGGGGTCCAAAGGTGCAACAGCAGGAACACCATATGAACTTCACTGAAATCTGAGCACATCTGCCTTATATCAAGTGATAGTGTTCACAACCTTCCTGAATTTTAGTGTCACTCCTATACCAGAACTGTTCAACCAACACCATGAACTCCACATTCATTCCAACATATTTAAGAGTTTTGTTAACAAGTGCTAATTAAAAAGAACAAAAAAAGAAGCCAAACAAGCCTGCTCCAAGACTGGCAAACAGATACAGCTCTGTCTCAAACACTACATATGACATCCTTGGTCACTTTTTTCAGAGCACAAATAGCAAATAGAAGAAAATAATCCTTTTCCTTTGCATTTCCTAAAATTGAATTTTCTCTCTTTTCCTCATATGCTCGCATTGCACTGCAGCATTACAGTCTGACAATACTTTCTGCAACTGGAATTGTTGCACATCTGTTTCTAAGCAGAAGAATTTAATAATATTCCATCAATGGAGGCAGTTTGCATTTATACCATCACATTCATTTCTTACTTGTTTTTTTAGAAGAAAGGAATGTGAATATTCGTTGCTGGCCAGAGTAGCTGTGGACATGAATAGCATCTAACAGCCTCCCTTTGCATACAAAAAGCATACTTCTTGGTACCAGCTGGAATTCTAATCAGTTCCCTCACAACACAGATATTGTAGGTGTGCTGTGCTAGTCATTTCTGTTATTATAAATGACATTTCAGGAATTGAAAAAATTGTAGCTTGTCAGTTGAGACTTGTAATCGTTATCCATTCAGCTAAAGGATTTAACAGGTCTGCTTGTAAAGGAAGAAAAAATAGATTCCCTTTTCGCTAATCTCAGAAAGACACAAGTGGTCTAAATTAACAATTACCTTAGACATTGAGGGAGATTTCTAATAACACTCTATGAGAACAAAAGTTAGTATATTCCGATGGGAATTTAATAACTACCATCAGCCACGGCCTGACCAGAATATGTGCAGCAGCTCAGTTAGCACAGAAGCTGCCGTGATTCCTTCTCCCCCCTAAAACACTGTCCTTAACATGCCCAGTGACCCCTCTCTCTTTGGGTGCCACATGCATTGGTTGTGCATTTAGTTGAGGCCATATGACTGTGCTGAAGGTTTAAGGGGCACATGAAATAACAGAGAAAGATACATACCCTCAAGCAAGGAGAGACCACATGATAAATATACTACAGAAACAAAAGCTGTTTAATGTCCTGTGTAACCCCAGAGGAGCTCCTGCACCTTGTATTGTTATTGCAGCCTAAAATGTAAAGTTATTTTAATATAAACCCTTATAATAACTTCAAATTGCTCCTCAAAATGTAATAAATGAGAAAGATGGTTTAAATTTCATGATCTTTAACTGTGTAGTTATACATGTAATCTGTATAACATGCTTAGAGTGCCATCTCGCATGAAAACGGAACTTACATTCTTAATCTCAAGTACAAGTTACATTATTAAGACCTTAAAATATTGAATAGCCTTTCTAGATGATAGCCTATATTAGAAATAAACATTCAGGAATAATTCATATAGTACAAGCAAATAACTAAGATAAGCAGTGAAAAAAGACAATAAGGAACATTGTTAATATTAAAGCCGCTATACTGGCCTGTTGGGGCTGGAAGAGGGAGGTAACCACTGTTAACCATAGATTTGAAAGAGTAAATCATCTTTAAAACAAATGAGAGAAGCATAAAGCATTTGCAAGTACCCCCACTCCTAACAATATTACTGAATTATCAAATCCTATCATTCTTTGAGGAGTTTCAGCCATTAGAGATAAGCAGCGCATTCATTCTTCCCTGCGCTCTCCAGTGTTCCTCATGCTGCTACAGCCCAGCACTGCAGTCAAAGCAAGTTGAAATCACGCTGTCCACTTAGTTGTAAAATCAGAGCTACCCTTCCTTCACACAAAGCACTTCATACTCTAGTAAGCATTACAAAAAGTATGAAGTGCTCTAGGAAGAATGGATGTGTAATAAAAGTATAATTGAAATGACTATACTGCTGCCTCATTTCATTACTCACACTGGCCTCTGCTTGCTAAATTTTAAGATCTCTGGGGAAACCAGTGCATAACATAACTACACTCCAAAGTGTCAAAACAACCACTGCTACGATTTATCTCACGCATGACATCAAGGATCTATTTTAAAGTAAAGATTTTGCCATGAAAACAAGCTCTTAAATTTTCACACTTCCCTTTAAATAAAGAATGTAGGCTAGTGATTTTGGAGGAACTCCGGGAATTTTCAGACTTTCAGTTGTCTTTGCCTTTTAGGAATGTTTGAGTCTTCTCGGTCTCTTGCACATCTGAACTCATTAAAAAACGAAATGTTCATCTGTGTTTCTTCAACAAGGATTAGCACAAGAAAACAAAATTTCATCAACAAAGCAACTAACAAGAAGAATTCAAACAAATACAAGGAAAAAAAATGAAGACAGTTCTAAACCAAAGAATTTCTAAGTAATCGTGTAAATTACCTTATGTTTCATTTGACACACAGAGATTGCACATATTTCCGGGTAATACACACTAACGTCTTCAGGAAAGGATATCTGGTTACCCCACAGATATACTCCTGCCATGAGGTGCTCTCTTGGGCCATCTCTCAGCTGGCCGCTCTTCCCACACAGGGCCTTGAAGCTGCCTTTTTAGCTACAGTCTTACTAAGACGCTGAAGATAAGGTTTTTGCAGTGTATGATTCTCAATGCTGTTATCTTTTCATGTCAAAAAATCAACTTGTCATTACCCTGACTAGATCTTTCTTATGCCACTGAGGAATTTGTCACCCGTCTCCAAAACAGGCAGGGATCAGCATATTTGCTGTGGAAGCACTTAGAGCTCTCTTCAGACAAAACCATTTTGTATCTATGCACATTATTCCATTCTCATGTGTCTTCTATACAGATAATGTGACATTAAATGGGCTGTTGCCACTCTCACAGGTGACAACGGCAAAAGATATCAACATTTCTGTGCCTCCTTGCTAAGTTTACCAGCATCTAAAATTAAACTGGAAAAACCTCAAAATCATAACTAGGATTTGAAATTCCTGCTACCTCTCACCCCGCTGCAGCAGCTAAGGTCACAACATAGTATTTTCTGTTATTTGTTTCTATGGAAAATTACCACATTCACAGCAGCAGTGTCGTTCATTTGGCCTTAGTTTACCCTTAAATTCTGCCACAGCCATATGATGTTACCTACAGGAAACACACCATAGCATTGATTTTGTCTGGGCTTAATTAGCAGTTATACATTTAGTTTCTTCTACTGCACAGAGAAGCTTTGACTGCTCTGTAGTAATGCCTAGAGGTCAGCAACAGGCCATATAACACACAATATTACTTTTTGCTGTCTGTTCCAACAGCTGACTGCAGCCACGGAAGACTGATCATTTCCAGTATGCTTTTATTTAGAGGTAATTTCTTCTTTTTGTTAGGAAACTGTCACTAACCCTAAGGCAAGCACCCCCACAGAGGAACATGTAGAAGAATACTAAAACAATGATTTGAGCAAATATTTTTTACACCCACCTGCCCTAACCTCGTAAAAGCTGACCAAAAGATCAGAAAAGGCTTAGAAGTGACCAAAAGTGGTGTCCCTTCTGGGCCCTAGACCTCCTATTTAGTTCAGTACAATCCAGCCCCAAGAGTGTGTGTCAAAAGCATAGATATTGGCTGCATCATAATACCTCAACAATGTATCTCAGAGGAAAAACAGCAAGAGGACACATTACAAGGAAGAAGATATCATCTTTTTGAAAAATTCACCAACAATATGAGTAGACACGTCTCTTCTTTTGTTGTTTTACTGTGTCTTCCTTGTAGATCTAGAATGTGAAACATCAAAGTTATGACAACTGTTCATCACTTACTACCCCTCAGTTTATTCTATTATTGACTGGCATAAAAAGAAGTGCATTTTTCAGGCACTGATAAACAAAGAGGACAGCAGGCTGCCACAGTTAAGTTTGGTTACCAGCTCTCTTTCATTCTTTGAGTGAGTACTGATCATTAGTCCTCAGCCCTCAAGGTGGCAGAACCACAAAATAACAATCAGATCAATGCATAAAGAAATATGCAATAGAAGCCCTGTGTTTCCGCACTACAGACACACCCTGCCTTTTCTCCCTATTTTCCCTATAAATTTAAACAATTTAAGCCCTGTAGTCTAAAACATATTGGGGAAGTAGAAATCAATGGAACTTTATTACTCTAAGAAAGCAATTCCAAAGGGCCTGAAATATTGTCTCTTTAAGACTTCAGTTAGTGTTTTGATGCAATTGTGTAGTGAATTCCTTGGCTGCAGAAGAAAAACAAATGAAGGAGCCATGTGGACTTTCTGTGCAGTGTTTCCTATAGAATGAAATGAATCCATTACCTGATTTCCACTTTGCATAAACAATATTGCTCATTATTTAAGTTAAAAGATTGAGATTTTTAGTGTTACAGAATATAAACTTTTTCTGAACTCTGCAGTTCTGGCAGGTGGATAGACTGTACTGATCAAGATCTCAAGGTCAGAAATATAAAGAACCAAGTAAACCGGTAATTTCACACTGTGTAACAGCCTCTGAGAATGCTGGCCCCTGACATAAAATGCCATGAAAGAAAACAACGAACTTTCATTTTTGATTTAAAGAGTGCAAGTTTACTCAAAGGTACTTTGCTATCCCCCAAAGTTTTAGAGCAGTATAACCAGCCTTTACCACTTGTCAACATTTAATAGCCTACACCCCAATGATTGATTTCATTCAATTGGATTTTTTTTCCTCTCCAACTCATGTATTTAGCTTTTAGCTGCAGCAGGTTGACAACGCATCTATCATAGCTAAACAATCTTATTCAGAAGCATTTCTTTTCTGCAGCTATATTTGTTTCATCTTCTGCTACATACATTGTTTCATATGTTCTCACATACCAACACAGGTTCCCTTTGTGTCTGCTTACAACACCTCATCAGCTGTTTTGTACCTCCTCTTCATTCTGCATCTGTCATTACCATGACAGCCACTCACGCCTTCTAAGGCAGCGTAGTTTATTTGGAGAATGAAGATCACTGAATAAGGACCAGTATAAGCGTTCTAGTAGCTATAAAAACCATTTAAAATATTCTGTTGCTCATCTCATTTAAAAATATAATTTCTCAAGACCCTGCTTAATTGGAATAGGAATTTTCCTATCCAAAAAGGTAGCCATTATACTGACGATTTAAATGATGCCTCCAATAATTCTGCTGAGTCTGATGTACACAATTTTAAATGTACAGCATCAGTCACATTCCCAGGCTTCTAAAGCAAAGTGATAGCAACAAAAAAGAGTTAATGAGAGCAAATTCTGCCATGCTCTTTCAGTGAAGCACAGCTATAGGTAAAACTTATCCCTGAAGACCTAAAATATGCTGCCATGAGGTGTGAAGTAATTTAGCAGAATACACAGTATGAGTTACCTACAATCTCTTAAACTAATACATATGTCACAGGGCTTCAAAAAGCCATGGGACTGGTTCGAAAAATGCAGTGTTAATTCAGGGGTCTGTTCTGAGCTTCAGCTATTTCTCAATAGGGGAGATACAAAAGAGGATGTTAAAGCCCACAGAGGAATAGCATAGAAGCAGGGTGAAATCTAGCACCAATCTTTCTGCTTCAGGAAAATTGTACTAGGCAATGTTCTTAAGATGGTTTTTGAAAATGAAGCCCCACCTCTTCTTTAGGAAGATAATGAGGATCTGCCTTTCATCTCACTGTTGTTTGGTAGGTTGGACAGGAGCAATACACAAATGACTTGAGAACCAGCTGAGTTAAATCATGCCTGTTTGCAAAAAATGGAATCTGTCAGGGTCTGAATACTCTTTTGTAAAGTATAATTAATGGATTTGTAGCCCACAGAATAAAGACCACTAACAAATAGACTAACATTTAAGGAACACATGAGAGACAACTATTATATACATAGGAAAAGATTTAAATAACTGCCCATCTGCAGCTCTCTCAGGTATTTTCCAGCTCCTCCTATCAGCTCTTTCTTGGTACTTCTATCATGCAGATTTATTCCTTATAAGTATTGGCTTATGTTTCAAGGACCAAAAATCAGTTTTTCTCATTCAGGAAAAATGCTATAACAAACTTGATAGAGAAGTTGCCTGAGGAGAGGGGAGTTGTCAAGCACGACTGGCTTACTTTACAGTAGCTAGCAAGAGAGATTCATTCCTTCTAAGGGGAAAACAGCATTTTTCCATTAAGCGAACTCTTGTATAATACAGCAGCATATCTCTGCTTCTTACAGTCTATGCAACACTTGCTATCCATGTTCCCAACCGAGTTGTTTACTTTCTTTCAAATCCTCAACTTGGCAGAGCTTGTGAACAGGCTGCCACTCTGCCGAGCACAGTTCCACAAATATGAAAGAAAGAAGCAATTCTGAAGGAAGCACATCTGAAAGAAGTAAGATAAAATAGTGATGGCACGATTATTTTTATTTTCTCAGGTTGCTGTAAAACTGCCAAGCCCAGAAGCCTGCCATTTTAGCTGCGTTCTAAAAGGGAAATAAAGCAAGCTAGTTCCTTTCACTGCACCTTCTTGAAAAAAGTTCACATATTTCTGAGTCACATCAATTGTAAATCCTCAAATAAAGGGAATGAAACAGATCATAAAGCATCATTACTTTTACTTAAACAGACAAAGATCTGTGTGTTAGACATATAGACAAAAACAGTTAAAGACTGGTTTTCAGAACTCAATAGCAACAAAAGCCTTGTTCTCGCTGAGATCTGCCTGCCTTGTACCATCATCTGTCAGGCAGGCTGATGAACAGGAAAATAAAATCAGCAGATACAAATAATAAGAATCCACTTCATATAGCAAAGGTTTTACTGACCTTGAGAAATGATCTTTAATGTTCAAAATCAAAATCTGGAAGGACAAAATCATAACAAGCATGTGACAAAGAATCACTGTAACGACCAGTTTTCTTCTAGGGAAAATTGAGAGCAAGAAAAAGACAATAAAATAAAAGAGAATGGACAAAAAAACCACAACCCTGTATCATCCATCTTTGATTATAGAAAGTGAACTTCTCAGAAAACAAAAACACACTACAAATTTTTCTAAAGGCCTTAAGTAACAGCATTCACAAAAAAACCCCAAGCAACCACGTTTAAACTACAGGTTTTTTCCACAACACAATGAGATACAAAATCGTAAGTAATCCTTCCACACTTGGATTTGTATAAAGTTAACAAACAGAAGAACCCCCAGGTTTACTTTGCACATTTCTGTCAGCATGCTTACACTGATTAGGGACATGGCCCACCACTGACATACTTGCTAACACAGCCTTTTGGTTTGTGGAAGGCTAGCTAGGCAATCACTTGTGTGTGAAATGTGAGACAGCAAAATACTTAAAAGGGCTGAATCCATATTAAAAGCATTCTGTACTATCATGTTGATCCATCAGTACTAGCTATTACCCTGATGAAAAGCCATCACAAACCAATAGAAGTGTAAGATATACATATCAGCTGCAGGGCAGACAACATGCTCCTCACACTTCCCACTGTCTACCTGGCCAGTGCTGCTAAAAGTTCCAACCAGGGTTCTTTCCCACTAAAACGAGATACTGGATGCTCAAACTCCACAGGTGTGTTCCACAGATAAACCTGGAATGCTATTCAAGATCTTCTAGGAAACACATGTTCTGTATTAAACATATGGAATAAAGAAGATAGTATTTTATCATATTATGTAAACCACAGACAGAAGAACTACAGCAATCTGGAGAGTAAAAAAGTAAGTATACAGTACTACCAGATGAATGACCCAGTATTAAAAATGTCCCCATACTGTAAATACTTAGGAGTTGCTAGTACTTCAGATGAGGATGATACTGCTGTGCACACACATGAACTGCAAAAATGAGCACCTCAGTAAAACTGAGAACTTATCTTGGCCATTGCAATAATTGATTGTGGGCACCTCGGAAGAGGAAGTTTCCACAAGTGGAAGCAACTTGACTGCTTAACTCGAATCTTTGTCCAAAAGTGGAAAGGAATTCAGAATAAAAGCCTGAGGGAGAACAGCAGCAAAAGAGAGGGTGTGACAAATAAAACAAAGTGTAATTTCTCCCTCAGATCACAGTTTACTCCATCTATATAGTGAAATTCATCACATTACAAAGTACTGTGCTACTGGTGAAAATTCATGGATTTAAAAACAAAGCAATAGGATATGCATCTTTCCAGGAATGATAAATTCTACTACAAACACTAACCACTGTCACAGTGTTTGCAACATTAATTTCTTTCTGGGCTTGAGCTACTTCTAGTGTCTATCAGAGTCAGAAGAACAGCATAATGCACACCAAATATTTTTATTACACTTGTGCGGTATTTGGGGAAGCACAGAGGCATTTCAAAACAGAGTCAAAGATTTGGGCATCGTTCTCCAACTGGTCTGCAGCACCAACATCTATCTGAAACCTGGAATTCTTTTCTAAAAGCATTTTCCCTAATAGAACTTCCTAAACTTTACAAACTGGTTATAACTGAGTTGTTTCTTTGTGCTCATGACAGCATGAAGAATGCTGTAGGAGCCTTCCAAATAAAATGCTTATACATAGGAAAAATTATACATATGAAAAAACAACCATCATCAAAGCAGAGTTAGCTGCTAAACAAAAATATTTTCATTTCTAAGAGAAGACAAATACTTTATTGTACAAATCTCTTTGAAGCATCTTCAGAGTTAGCACATTCACTGTGTTGTCCGTCTGCATCCTTCAGTTACAAGCAGGCAGACAGCAGGCTGGAGACACCATCTCATTGTCAAATGATTCCATGCCACCATCTTTTTGAGACCCCCTGTAATTTGTCTCCAACTGTTAAAAAACGCTTGTGCTGCTGGAAGACGACAGAGGCAGGATGAGTCAAATAGCAGATATGGTTTGAAAATCAGTAACTGCACCTGCTTTGCAGGAATAGGAGATGGGAGAATATGCGACAGAGCGAAGAGATCAGGAAGAAGGTCTTATTTGTTGAACTAATTGTGAGAGGACACACTTGCTTCCCTACACGTTGCATGGACACTTGGCTGTAGATCAGGGGCACATGCAGGGGAGCCATGTGGCCAGGCTGGACTCTGTCACTCCCAACTCAGCATCAGAACCTGCAATCAAAACCTCCACAAGGCCCTTCCCCTTTTCCTCCCTATTTTGCATTCCCTTTTAGATGAAGCTAAGCAGCACAACTCTTAACAAGAAGCATCATGCAGCTTTGTGCGCCAGAGAGCTCACGAGGCACAGCCCAAGGAGTGAGAAGATACTGCCTTCAAGGCCAGTGCTGTTCTGGGTTAAAAGAGCTCAACACAAGCAGAACCTTGCCTGCCCTGAGTGGGTGCCTGCCTCCTTGCAATTATTAATACACACAATGTAGATGTGGAACATAATGTGATAATCTTCCCGAATACGCCTCATTATTTATTGGATTGTTTCTCAAAGGCAGATGGAGAGAACAATGGTGTTAATCTCATTTGGGCTTTGAATGGATGCATAATAGCTATTACTGTATAGCCACTGAGGCACCAAGTTGGAGTATATCTGCTTTATATGCAATAATTTGCAGCCAAAAAGTTAATCAGACCATAAAATGTCCTTCAAGAAGAACAAGTGATTTCATAGCTGAGAAACTGATGGAGAGGGCAGGTGACCTGACAACAGCAACCCAGAGCCACCATCTCCACTACAGCTACACAACAATAATCAGATAACTTGACGGACTCGTATAATACCTCATTTCATCAATTAAACTCGGACTAAAACTATTTTCAACATTGAAGATATATGAACTATGGTTTGGTCATTGTGCACTAATGGCATTTGTGACTAATTGGACCCTCTTACATGAAAGCTAACACTGCATTTCAGCTTTCTTCCATCATGATCAATAATAAAACATTCAGTGTTACAGAACCATGACCATGATGGACATCTCCAGATGAACAGCTCATACAAGGTGTCTAGTGTCTACTTCTGTTATTCTGTATGACAAGACATGGCAGTCCCTGTGTTTACTATCCAGGAAGATAAAATTTGCATTGCTAATTCATCAGGAGGGAAGACACAATGTTCTTACTGAAGCATTGTAAAAGTTTAAAGTAACTCCCTCCCCTGCCTTCCCTCCCCAAAAGAAAAAAGGGGGAAAGAAAAACCTCAGGAGAATCAGACAGCTGAAAGCCCAGCACTTCCTAAAGCTTTCCCTCAGACACTCACTCTTCATGCAAAGGTTCAAACTGAAGCCAATACAATTTTAAGGTTTAAAACACAAGATCAGAAAGCTTTTATTATGTTCCTGTTTTCCAAAAGCTTTCCAAACCACTCCTCTTACTCTAAGATTCATAAATACATCTGCTGACTGCAGTGGTGGAGGGATCTGTTCCTGTGCCCAGATCCTGCCCTAAATCACAGCCAACTGCTCCATGAGTGACAGCGGACTGGACACAGGAGAAATGGACACCTCAGTGAATAACACCTCATTTATTTTTCTGTTTTAAGATTTATGCATGTTGAGCACAGCTGTGAGCAAGTAAATTACAGTCCAATGCAACTTAATGATTCTGCTACTTGGTGCTTTCTCCTAAATAATGGGAATCTCTCTGCTTTCTTGCCAAATAGGGGTTGATGGCAGCAGAAACACCGTGGAGAGAAAAGCCGTTCTGAGCCTGCCCGTAGATAACGAAGCACCTCAAAGTTCTCATCTCTATTTTCTGACTGCAGGTCTGTGGTGATTTACTTAAACACTGACAGGGCTTTCCACATTTCAAGATAAAAGAGTAGCTGTCTACCTGCCCTTTTTAAACAATGTCATTGGATATCTCACTGCTGAGTACCCCATCTCCTCCAACACAGTGTATGGTAATGAAGAATAAATCAATTGCCTGCGTTGAGCAGTACAGCTCCTGCCTGTAGCTCCAGTATGATGTACACTGACAGGAAGCTTTCTGGGGTTACCCGTTTTCATGCGCACTGGGCTGAATTTCCAGGTGATGCTCTACAGCTGAGCTCCCTGCTCCTGTTACAAATTCCTTCCTCAATTACACCGCTGTGCAAGTGTGTAATAACAACTCAGACATTTTGCAAGCAAGAGGAAGGAAAAGATTTAGCCATGTGAGCCAAAGAAATTAGGTAGACAATACTGCTGTCATGGCAGACAAAAAAGGAAAAGATACTCTTCAAAGTCTCAACGAATGACTTAGAAAACATTTAAATATTTTAAGGTACCTCAAACCTTTACTATTCCCCAGTTTTCCACCCAGCAGCTTTGACATTTGGGTTCTGAAAATACATGGAACAATCTGACAGAGAAGAACATACAAGTGCCTGTCCTCAGAGATACAACCCCCAAAGCAACTGGCTTTCTGCTTCTGTACAGATAAATGCCAGAAAATATACTGAGTAAACTGCATAGAAGCTGTCTGTAGACTTCTCATTTATTTTAATTAACTCATAAGAGAACCGCAGCTTAGCTCAAATTGAGAGTTTTTAATCATAGAATCATGAGCTGGTCTGGAAAACAGACAGATAAATTTAAAATGGGAATATTTTCTGCCTTTGTAATGGTCTCCCCTGCTGAAATCAATAGTAAATTCAGTGCTCACAACTCTGATATCCTGACTTGGTTTTTTTCATTTTCTCTGAGTGGCTTTTCAGCTACATCAGCTACAAAAGCCCAGCGCTCCCCTGCTATGGCAAAACTAGACTTAACAAAAAAAATAGTATACAAAGCCTGTCAAATGACCCAAAATATTACTTGATTACAAAAACCAGATTCTTGCTGTTGGCCAGGTTTTATCTTAGCAACTCTGCTCCACTGCAAATCGAGTCTTTATTTCATTATATTGAAGTTTTTATTTGCAAACATCTTGTAACTAGACTTCAGATTTTTAATTTGCAATTGAATATTCCCAGTGGCCTAAAAACCAGGCTGATATCCTGTTTTATATATGGCATATTGGTATTCTTCTATTCCGTATTAACTGGAACAATGAGGGGAAAGGACTGCTAGACAGAAAACTGCTAATGCCCATTTCCACTTAATAATTGGCCTTTCCAATAAGTTATCTTCCAGAACTGTACCCTCAGTTTTGGTTATGTTATTTGCTTAGCACATCAGGAATACCATAGAGATTATAACCTGGAAGCACAGCTAAAATGATACAGCTTTGCTATCTGTGAGAAGCCAGGTGTGTACCTCTTGGCAGGGAGGTAGTGAACTAGCTGCTGCTGGAAAGACTACGTGTGTATGAGGGTATCCACTATAATTATTTTCAAAGGGCAACAATTAGTGTATTTTCCTCTTCTTTCTCAATAAAACACTATTTCATTCCTGCCAGTACCCAAATCAGACCAGAACAAGCGTCTGCTCCCAGTTGCCTTCCAGCTTGCGAGGCCTCCATTTTAAAAGAGAATAAATCAGGTTGCAAGATTGAGCTGTCAAAAAACCAGCTCAGATATTTCTGTAGGCAATTCTAATTGCACTTAGAATCCCCACACCTTGTACTCTCATCTGGAATTAGTTTTCTTTTTTAATTTTTCTTTAATTTATCAAGTCTTTTGTGTTAGAACTCAGAATTACAATTGAAGTTCTGCTAAATAAGAAATATACTTGAGTCCTACATAAATTTATTAAGGCATCAAATAAAATACGAATCTTTTCAGCACACAGATTCTAAATACTAAATATAGCTAGAGTGTATAAATCTATTTAGGCAACTTGTTTGTATCTAAGCCGAAAACACAATCAGAAATGAAGCTTCGCTTTCATTCTGACTTTCACTGATTTTGAATCCTAAAGGCTGAAGCTGTGAGCTAAGTAAACAGAGCACACCAGGGCTTCATGAAAAATAGTTCACTTCCCATGAACTGTGGGAACAAAATATGCACAGAATTCTTATTAGTTGCTTCTCTTCAAATATTTTTAGTTGCTTCTCTTCAAATATTTAACCATGGTTGTTAATATTTCTTCCTAATGTAAAACACTGTTTATAATTTAAAACAAGAAAGCTGGTTTACTTATGACAGTTTTTGAAAACAAGCCATATTGCAATATGTCACTGGTCAGTCAAACTGTGGTCTAAACTAACTGGCTTAAGCCATACGTGTCAAATACATAGCAGCAAATGGGATTGGATTATATTTCCTATTGGCAGCTCTTCGCATGTGTGCAGGACATGGACTTGCTCCATCCCTCCCCAACACAGCAGGTGAGGGAAAGAAGATGAACTGCCAGCTCACCTAATAGACATCTCTGTCAGAGAGTGTTTGGAGACTTTTCTCTCCAGAAGTCTCTTTCTTGCATGTTGAAGTGGAAAGTGTGGCTGAGGATTAGGGTACAATCTGATGAACAAAAAGCACTGTACATGGCTCTGCCTGCAGTTGCCGGGCATTTAGAGGGAATGAGAATTACAGGACTTGATTTACTTTACAAAAACTGATTAGTAAAACCCCCTGTGGATTTCTTAACTATACTGTGGAGGGACATAAGATTAGTGTAGCAATTCCTGTCATCAAATGTATTTACTGTTAACATATTGGATTAGTGATGTTGTTATCCACTGTTCCAAGATTATAAAGTGATTCTCTAAAACTGAGCAGAAAAATACTACACTATATCATTTGTTATTAGATTTAAGTCTGAGCATTTTTGCCTTTCCACGAAAACTAATTCTGCTTTAAAAAAATAAGAGAGAGAAAAGGACTGTGCTCAGCACACAGACAGAGAAAATCAAACTACAGATGCAAAAGAGAAAACATTTTTTTCCTTGGCTGCTTTTGAGAGACAAATGGTTGCACTTGGTCCGTATCTTATTGTTCCTGCTTGTCATGCTCATTGCCGTGGCAATGCACCAACGTTACACCAGGTGGTAATAAAGCCATGTTGGTGTGAGATGTTGCTTATTTGCTAGACACACATGAGTGTGCACTACCTGAGCCTGACAAATCACAGTACTTGGATATTTAACCCTCGCAGAGAACTTTGAAGAGAGCTATAAACCTTGAGGGTCATCACTGTCTGGGTTTCCAGTGACAGCAACAACTGTGAAGCAGGAAGAGCATGAGGAAAGTGGATAAATTGTGTTCATTAAAGTAATTATGCTACATTTGAGACAGGAAAATTAATGCAACTGTAGCCTGGCTTTTTAGTCATTATCTTAAGTGAGTGAGAGCACTTGGAGTTCTTACAATTAATAAACAAATAAAAAGCCACAGCACTAATAACACCACCTTCTCACGTTTTATCCTGTTGAGCACCTCTAGGAGAGGAATCATTTTTAAGCAGTATTTCAGATACACATATAATAGTGATGCAAGTTACCAAAAAAAGGTTTAAACCAGAAATACTCAGCAGCTGAGAAGAGCAAAACTCACCATTTGCCTCACTATTTGCTATATAACCTTAATGACAGTTCATTTTCCTTATTTTGATAAATCCTTATTCTCTCTTTCTAGATTTACACTCCTAGTAATTTGGAAGAATAAAGCCATTTGTTTCTGAATCTGAATCATCATAACCGATGGAATCATCATAACCGACGTTATTTCATGCTGTCGCACACAAAACTTTAGGTTGTTAAAATAATGTCAGCAACATCAAACATTTTAAACCACCACAGATTTGAAACTGTCCTGTTTCTAACTGACCACAGATGTAGAGGCTGTAAATATGTAATCTTAACTGCAGTAGCTCTGAACAGTCTTGACAGGGTTTATCAGCTAAATGTTTAATCAGGCAAAGCAGCATAAAAACATAACCACAAGAATACATGGTATTTCGCATTTAAATAAAGCTTGTAAGCCAATGAGAAGCCTATTTGGGCAACTATTACCACACATGTTCCTTATCTGCAAAGGTCTTGTCCCAAATTTATTGGAACGAGTCTCTCATTTTCCAAGGCAGTAACATCAGTTTCCATTCACTGGTTTCACAGAGAAAGATACAGAAAACTGCAAGTTAAAAGGCATGGCCATGAAAAAGAATTCCCACGTTCTCAGTGTCATAGTGCTCTTGGAACTTATTAAATCACAGCCAAAAAAAAAACCACCAAAAAGAAAAAAAATGCCCTACAACAAACCATATAGCCAAGAACAAAATCCCCAACACAGAATAGGGAATGAGAATAACAAACTGCTACAAAATCAAGTTCTTCATTCTTTGTCTAATTAAACCAGTTCAGTTTCCAGATTTTTAGCCACCTGACTGCTTCTGAGATGAACAAAGGTGTCAAATGAGAGCCATGACAGTACAGGCAACGTAAAGCCTTCCCTCCCCCTGCACAGAAAGCACTGTTCCTCGCTCCCCCCAGACTACAACCTCTGTGTGAAATTGCTCAACCACTAATAGGTACCAGCTTCTCACCTCATGATATTAGGGGCCAGATGTGGTACTTTCTGCTTCACTGCCTGCTTGGCCCTGCACACTGAAACTGCTCTCAGCTATTTTGTTCACTCTCTGTTGATAAAACACATCCCACAGCAGCTCTCAACACAGATCAGCAGTAAACAGCCCAGGAAAACTGAATGATTTTTTTATCACTGTTATTATTAAAGAGAAAAAAGCAGTGAGTCTTCCCCTTTGGAGTAAGGGGATCAAAATACTTTCATGTAAATAACACCTTTTAGTAAATAGGAGGTGATTTTATTCATGGTTCACTATAGCAGCTTTTAAATATATTTCTCCTTGTCCTAGAGTTGGGAACCATTTGCTTTATGAGCACCATTTGGATCATTTGCCTGTTGCTCATAAAATAGACAAAGCTTTTATCCATGCCATGAATTTTTACTCACTTTAGACAAAATATCTAAGGAGGGATTTTCAGGGTCCAGAATTACATCCATGAGAGAATTAACAACTAATTTAATTTTCAGCTACAGTAATGGTTCCAGCAGTTCTTTGCATTTCTTCTCTCCACAAAATCAAGCAGCATATTGGTGATAGGTTCTTTGTACATATTTTTCTTAAAAAAGCAGGAATATTTTTTTCCAAAAATGAACAGGAATGACAAAATCCATTTCACACGTTTTAATCTGTGTAGTTATTAAGTAAAGCAGTGGCAAATGGAGCTTTCAGAAGTGATCAGGTAACATGGCGATGGCCTATATACTCAGGAAGAACAATGATTCTCATTAGCACTGGGACAGTGCAACAGACTATTGCTTTGACAACACTGCTGGCAACAGTCACATAAGCCATCAGAGAGAAGTGGTTGCAAAAGCTCACCTCTGTCACCCTTATTCATGCACCAGAGACCCCCTGAACGATGATCATGGCATCAAGCTGCTTCGACAACTCCTCTCTCAAATCAGAAGCCAAAATTTTCTCTTCTGTGCCAGCAAATCAAAGCCCAGCCCTAACTCTAAGCTCTACCTGCCTGTTCTGCAGCATATGCTGTAGGCAACGGAACAGGAGGAGCCTGTTCACCCTCCCTTAACAATTCATCAGCTGTTTAGCAGTAACCACTGGAACAAAACATTTTCCTCAACACTTTCGTCCCTGCACATAAAGAGCTACTGTCTGTTAGTAACTATGGACCATAGCAAGTGCCCGTGGTCCTGCACATAAACATTATCGATTGCTGACACAGATCAATGCACACTTAATTATTGTGATTAGCAGCTGCCTGGATAGAGGCATTTGGAGGTTTGTGCGTGCAGTAACTGGAAGCAGTCAGGGCACGTGCTGCACCTTTTACTTAGGAAGAAGGAAAGATCCTGTGCTTTTAAGAGTAGCAGTTGATGGATTTCCCTACAATAGAAGGTTTGCATGTTTAAAGACAACTATTTTCTTTGTGTATGTAGAGATGCATAAACACAAATACTGCGTATCTGTGACAACAGTGAAGAATTTGAAATTTTAAGAGCTACTACAATTTAATCAGCTGCATAGATTGTACCATGGAAGCCTACACAGTTAGCACTGTAACTAATAAAAATGCACTCAAGCATGAACAAAAGTAGCAGTCACAGAAAAGTTGGTGCTTATTTCATTTCTATGCTGTGTTTCCCGCATGCTTTTGGAGTAAACATGCCTCTAGTACAAGCCCAAGTTCTGGAATTTCATGTATGTAGTTTGTAAAAACTAGAGACCAAACAGGTGACTATTTCTTTGGCAGAGTGCTTACATCCTGAAAATACAAAGCAGAGCTTGCTTACAGCGCAGTCACACTGTAATTATGGATATGGGGTTGCTACCTCTTCCTGTTCTCTCCATCTTTGCCAGCAAACTCTCACCTTGGGCGTTACAGCTTTAGATTCACTGCTGCCTCTAGCAACAGGTGAACTCTGCAAAACAGAAGTAGGTGTTCTGTCAGGAAGAGGCACCATGCCACACGAATTACATATGTGGCAGCTGCTGAAGGAAAAGGGACCCCACATCCATAGCAAGCAGTAATCTTCCCCTGGGAATTTGCAGAAGCAGCCTGACTCTCCAGCACCCTACTTCATCTCCACCCCACTCCAGCACCTTCTTTGTACAGCCCCAATCCTTATCCTTGGAACAGTAACATCCAGTTTTCACCTACACTACAAATTGCCTCTTTCTTCCCTCCCATCACCTTCAAAGCCATGTCTTTTGGTGTGCAGCACAGTACACTGACACACAGGGAGCTAATAGCAAAAATGTCTCTGAACGCGTGCCTGTAAGAAATTCATAACAAACAATTTAAGTAAATTCACAACTGCAAGGCAAAAACATCCAAACTCACTTTGTCTTTAATAAGATTATATATTAATATCCCCATTTCTTTATCTCTTCTTGCATTATTAACTATTGCTTTGTTTTCAGTTAAATCCTGATGACTCAACTGGTCAACATTTCAAACATTCCTCTCAAAATACAAAACTTGCACAAACATCATTTCTACACCAGGAGAGGCTCCCAACTTATTGACACATCCTTCAGAAAGGACGTTCTGTTTTGTAAAGTTCTTCAAAGTTCTTTAAGCAGGGAAGGAACATAAACTTAAGGCAAAATAATCCTGGAATTTCTCCCTTAGAAAAAAACTGAGACTTCAACTAACAGGGAATTACCAGTAATCTGGGCAGCAAATCAAATCATTTTGACATCCAATGCCAAAAACCACAGAACTACCTGATGCAGCATTTCTTTAGAGCCCTGGTATAATTCTACTAAGGTTTACAGAAACCACTGTTACAGAAAATGCATTATCAGGAAAGTTGTTCCAAGCCTACCTGTGGCTGAGTCCATGGCTCCAAGGCTGCTTCTTTCAAAGGAGTTTGTGGCCTTCCAATTTCTTTAGTGTGCTTTTAAGAAAGAAAAGTATGTATCAGTTACATGTTCAACCACTCTGTCAGTACTCCCTCAGGCTTGAGGGAAAAAAAGTTAGGTACAAAATTCATACAAAACAATGGTAAGTATCACAACTGCACACACTTGGAGAAGACGCTGTCTGATGCTTTTGCAGCTAAGTAACCTGATTTTTATAGAGATTTTTTTAACTTCCAAGGGGTGGGGGTACACACCTTCACCTGTGTGTACAGCTGGAAAAACTCAAACAAAAACATGAAATTATCTGCCAACAGAATAAGGTTCAGCAGCAGAATTTCAAAGAGAACTCAACCCTGGTTTCTCTGCCCTTTCCTATGATCAGTGGACATAGACTGCAGTGGATCAGACTTAAAGAGCTAAACTAAAGAAGTGTTATGGAGAACTTTTTCCAAGTCTGCATTATTGAGGCAAGAGAGCTATGTTTCCAGATGAGAGCCCTTGCCTTTTGTTAATGGCTTTTGAAGCTGAAGCCAAAAGTTTCAGCAGTTAACAGCTTCTTGTCTCCTCAACTTTCCACTACCTGGCAGTATTTCAAGATCGACCCCCCATATCAAAAGTCTCTATAATCAAGTAGATTAAAGTAGTCTTCAAAGAAGCAGACTTGCTGACTCTTTACACTTCTTTTTTTTTTTAATATTACCAAAATATCCCACAATTATTTATTATTGTCTGTAATTGTTCTGCCTCAATAATAAATCTGTCAGATTTTTAAGCATTGGGACTGAGCACTGAATAGGTTGTTGGCTCCTTTTAATTTCCTCGATATGAATTTCCCAGTGAAGGGACTTCACATACTGCTGCAAAAATACCCAAAAGTATCTCATATTTTCTTTCTCCTTAAATTTTTTCTATCATAAAATGGAAACAATGACATCCACATAAAAAGTCCTCTGCTGAAATACTGTAAGTAATGACAGGATTTCCCTCCTCCTGAAATACATCTCTAATGCACTTCTTTGCAAAGGGCCTTGGACATACCCAAATATGTAATATAAATAGCATCTTATCCAAGTCTCACATCAGAGTGATCTAAATGCCCATGGAGACTGCAAGAACTGACACAGAGAGGGGAAGATATGCCACTGGATTTTCTGCCACATATAGTAAAATATGGACACTTAACAGAAAACATTTTTTTTTTAAATACAGAATTTGTGGGCAATTTCATTTAGCATTGAGCATTCACACGGCTCATTTCAAAAAACACCTTATTAAATGGCAATTTTGTTTTGGCAGGTTGGATTGCCTGTAACAATAAATTACAGGCAATCATTTTTACCATTTTTGTTATGTTAGATTTTGGGGTAGCAATGGAACATGATTCATTCTTGAAATAGAACAATAAGTGCATTTCAAAAGAAAAAAGGAATAACCACAGATTTAGTGAATGGTAAACAGACTTAAAATTAATGCATCTGGAAAGGGAAGATTGTGTTTTTCATATGTTCAAAAGCAAATATACTCTACCTTATAATCTTTCTTTAAACATAATAATCAAACATCAAAAGGACCCAAATACATAATGAAAATTATTAAATGTATCAATTGTGGTGCCAAGATACCATAATAGTTCCATATGGGATAACCTGCCAGGAACTGACAGTAAAAATCACACTATTTCTTGAGAAATAGTTTTCCTTGAAATTTCACATCATTTTTTAGACAGCATTTGTCTGGTTAGTTCAGAGCAGAGAAAAAGGAAAAAGTGTATGAGTACATGAGAAAAAGGAATGCAAAAGAAATTTAGGTGAGACAATACTTAATGTTTGAGTTATACTTGAAAGCCATGTTCTAAATCTTACGTATGACTCAATGAAGACTCAAACCCCTCTTAGTGCTGAGTTTCTTGCTGACTAGCACCTTGTGTTCTTAATTTACTTCCTACTGTTTCCACTACCCAGCACTCAAAGAAACCCTTTCACCCCTCTAAAGACAAGCGTCAGAAAGCCGTGACAAAACACAGAGTGAAAAAACAGCAGATCCTGGGGCAACTGCCAGTCTATCGGCTGCCTACATCCTGGAGCATTAGGAAGAAAATAAAAAAAACCCAAGAACTGCTTTCAGCCCCTAAAGGCTTTCCACACACAGTCCACATCATCTTTCTAGCTCTCCGTGTTTACAACCCTGTTTCAGAACTAACAGTATTGAGCTCTAGAAACTAAAGGCCGAACACACAGCACAGATACGGTTTGCCATGGAGAACCTGGAAGTGTATTTGCATTGCCCTTCGTCAGTGTAGAAAACATCTGATATGTGCACTGTGACTACACACAAGGCAGCTTATACTGACCCAGCACTTGTACCGCTAACAAGCAGCACATCTCCTGCAGCTTCCAACTAACTCAGCATGCTGCAGAACTCAAATACCTTCTCTTAACTACCTGCTACTACAGCAACTGTGCTTCCAGTGTACAAGCTCCCTACTTACTGCTCACTGAGAGATACACACATTCTTAATGGATCACATAAGCAGCACTTACAAGTTCTCTTTTCTAAAGAAGCAGAATGTGGTAATGATAGACAATCCTCTCGGGAACTTCCTTCTTTCAGCACAGATAAAGAAGCTCTTACTAAAAGTGGGAAGTTTTTGGAAGCCTTTATTCCCCAATTTTGCTTGGAGCATCTTTCCACAGCCTTCTGTAGCTCCTACAATCCCTCTAAAGGAAAAGTAGAATATGCCCACTGTCTTTTGTTTATGTTCCCTCCACTTTCTCAATTTGATGTTTAAGTTTCACACATAGAAGAAAATTGTACTCATAATGAGATAAAGATGGAATGATTTCAACCTGGATATTACATTATGGTTTTCAGCAGTGCCATTAAAGCTCCCTTAGCTCGTGTATATGCTCCGATTACAATTTCTCCAGCAGGCAGGCTTGACTTCTGGAATAAATCAGGTTCTTTTCATGTTTGAATAACCACCTGTCAGTTCTGTTACAGCCAACTACCGTTCCATAAGCGCGAGGTGTATCTGGACAACTGATTCAGTTCCTTCCACTCATTTAACACCTTCCGAGTTCTCCCCCCTCCACCAGAATTGAGGGAGACTTATTTTGCTCTCAGTCATTATCTGACACCCCGTATCGCTGCCCTGGGCACAGGCACTGGGGAAAGCAAAAAGAGACAGGAAAACACATAAGGTCTTTCTGGCTGTAAGTTTCCTCTATCTCAGTAATCCCTTTTGCCCAATGGGAAATGCAATACTGTCAACTGTTCCCCAAGGCCAGGCAATCCTGTCTATCCACAGAAAGTCCAATTTTCAGTATGAAACAGACTTTAGTTTGCTGAGTCAGCAAACAGCCACTCACATCACTTCCACCTGACCACGTAGAAATTACCCTGATCAATTATGTTAGCAATCCATAAAGTCCAGCATAATGACCAGGTAGTAAAAACATTGTGCAAAGTTATTTTGCTGATATTCAGGATTTTCTCTCTAGTTATAACAGCAAAAGAAAGCTTTAATATTTAATCAAAGTACTTATTAAATATTTTTTAGGGAAAAAATGAAATTCATCATGAATATTTCCTGTTGCTTATTATGAAGAAGTTAACAAACATATAATTACTTATGACAGCTTGACAGGTAATATACAGGCTTCCGAAATCTACCAGAAAATAAATCGTATCATAGATTTTACAGGTTATGAAAGTCAGCACTTTAAATAAGACTTCATTTTTATCTTTAAGATGACACACTGGTAGTCCCCAATCTGAAATACAAGAGAGAAATCTCTTGTGGACCTGAGCTATTTAAACTAATCTTATAAGAGCTGCTTGTCCACAGATCCCCTTTCTGACAGCATCCTCCCCCTACACTACTTGGCTCCTGGTGTCTGTACAGGTTAGGCTGATCCATAACAAGACACTGCTAATTTGCTCCACCTGATTTCTCCATCAGACTCAACCCCATTCTCTCTCTGCCTGAAGGTCCTAATCCAGCTTGCTCTGTCCGAGATTCTGCCCTGTCAATCCCCAATGTAGGTCAGGAAGGTGGGATGCAGGTGGCTGAGGAAGACGGATACGCATTCCTGGCAATCCTGTCTGACAGCCACCCACTGAGTACTCCCTTTTGCCTCTCCCCAGTGCATCACACCAGCAGCAACCAGAGGAAGGCACCAGGTCCAGACACATACGCTAACAGCACACTGCTCCTCAGGAGCCAATAGACGCAGGAAGCTGCCTGCTCCCTGCCAAACTGTGCTCAAGCTGCACTCCTGGCTGCAGGGTCTGCTGTATTCCTTCATTTCCTATAGCCAGGGCTCCTGAGCTGCCAGACAGCCACCTTTAATGCAAAATACATACTGTGAAATTGCAGGAAAGTCCTTCCATTTTTGCCAGAGAGAAGATAAATTATATTCAATGGTTGGCCTCAGCTTCGTGACCTGGGGTTTTAACATAATCATAAAATTTCTAGTAACTTGACCCATGGATAGAACTAATTTTTCAATTACTATCACGTTTCCAGGCTGCAAAGGGAATTTGTTCTGGCCCTCAAACTTTTTATTCCAATACTAACTACTGGATCTATTGCGCTAGGTGTCACTTCTTGTCATCCTGCTTCCCTACTGACAGGTTTTTCCTTTTCTTCAAAGTAATTCTGGATTTACTAGAGTTAAAAAAGAAGAAAAAGTTACATGACAATTTCAGTTTATGCATTTAGATTTCTGGCAAAGCCCTAAAATTATCTAGACAGATACTATCACCAATAATTCTAATACTTATTGATTGCTGTGGGAAGCAAAAGCAGACTGAAATTTAAAGATAATACGATGCATATTTTTCTGGTGCCTTACAAAATTGCTATGGCAGCATAAAGAGTGTCTGACTCAAAGTGTTCAACTCTTTCACTTTATAGGAGAGAGAAAAAAGTGCTTTATGAAATCGTCTTGCAAGCTGAAATCCTATATGGCTTGAAGTAAAATTCAGGTAGCAAACAGCAAAATACATTTCTAAGTAGCATATTAGCTATGTTACATTATCAAAGTCTACTTGGGATTGCACATGTTTATCTGGGGCAGCTTTTGTTTCTTCTAGTTATGGTTAAAGTATACAGCCCAAAGCTACAATTTTAGACAAGAACTGTAGACTTTACTATTTGTTTCCTGTCCCATATTATAATCAGGAAATCACATATACTAATTTCACTGTCCAGGCAGAACATCTTTATTATCACACTGAGGCAGGGAAATGCTGTAAGCCTGAGAAGGAGATTATCTCCATCAACAATGCCTACTTCTTGCCTTTAAGTTGATTTGGGGTAATTGGATTCCTGTAGTCCTCTCCTTCAGCCTCCTAAGATCCTTCATGTGAAAGGTGAACAGAAGAGTTAATTTAAGTGAAGAAAGTCTAATTTTATGTAACATACTGCTAGAACAAATTATTCTGTTCCACATTTCTAAGCTTCATATAAAAGTGAATGCAAATCTTTATGACATAAGTATATGGGGAAACCATAGGACAGCTGAATCAAGATGTTAGTATGGATTCATATGAGAAGACTTTCACTTTGTGGTCAAAAAATGCTTTAGATCTGTCCTTAGCCAACGAAAAAACCCACAATTTGAAACTCACATAAAAACCCCTTTGTGGAGGTATCTGTGAGGAACACAGAGCCCAGAAGCCTGAAATGTGATTTAAGAACAATGGGAACGATTGGCTTTCCACCGCAAATAGCAACCTGGACTTGCCACTGAGACAACTTCTACTCTGTTCTGGTTGTAACAACTGCAGCCCCATTTCTGAAAGTATCAAAATGCCTTGTGAAACATCATCCCTGTGATTCCCTGGCCTCAAAATCCACACACTACTTAACCCAGCAATTCTGTAATGGTTCTGCCAACAGGTAGCTTGCAAGTACCTCTTCAAAGATGCAATAAATCATCTAATGCATGATTTCTAGAGGTACAGCACACCCACAACCTCCAGTATTTACAACTGTTGTACTACTCCTGTAGAACAACCATCCCTTCACTTACTTATTTCCTTCTTTTGTTCCAACATATCTATGAGTAAAGCAGTTGCTCAGCTGGAGACAGACAAATGGGAGATAAAGGCAGGATGTGGGGTGGGGGTTGAATAACTGCCGCATACCAGGAAAGCTCAGAGGTTTAGCAAACCCTGACATGAGATTTGCCAGATGGTTCTGTACCGGATTGTAAAACTTTAAACTAATCTTCATTTAAGAGTTTTAAGGGCTGTATCCCTCTTATAAAGCCTCTTGCTCTTTTGCCTGGTTGATTCTGGTAAATTATAGATCAGACTTTAGAAAACTGCTTCCATGAACAGCGGCTCCTTAAATCTCAGCTAAACTGAGCAAGAAGATTACATGTTATTATGATGTAGCACAGCAGGATTTTTGTACAGCAAACATAATGATGTAGGGAAGGATAAAACTATCATTCTGTGCAAGGAGGTCATCCACGGAAGAACAATGCTTCTTATACAGCTAGCAAATCCATACATACATGGTGAATCTTCACGTGGCAAATTCCTTTTCTTAGTGGTTCTGTAAAGAAACCCAACCATAAGCAAAAATCAAATCTGTATTTCAGAATTGAATGATCAAGCATCTTACAAGAGATGAGATGTCATTTGGTAAAAATTATTCCAAGTATTACTAGAAAGTTATCTACTTTAAGGGAAATTTTAGGGTAAATGCATCCCACTGGTTTTATGCAAGGAGAAAAGATTTCCTCTGAATCCCCAGCGAAATGTCAAAAACTGTGTGTAGTATTAAAAATTAAATGCTCACTAATCTCACAAGTGCATATATATATTTCAATTGTAAATCAAATACCGTTCACATGGAAAAGCACAAAGCAAAGACAGTATACTAAGGTACGGAAATTCTTTCTACCTGCTGCTACTATTTGTAATCTTACACAGTAGCTTCACAGCTGAAATTACAGTAGAGGGAACTGACAGTTTTTAGACAGTAAATGATGAGAAAGTTGAAGTGGGAACAAAGGAGAGTAAAGCCAAGTGGTTGGCAACAATGGAGAGTAAAACTAACAGCAGCAACATTTCAGAAAATCGGAACACTGAGACCACCAAATTCTGAGACTTGACACGTCAGTTTGATACTAATATTGTGGTCTGTCAATATGCTGAACAGGTGATACAGACATTTAAGTCTGTTCAGCTCTGAGTCAGCAGATCTTTGAATACGCTCTAATTGTCTTTTCCTGTACATGATTTTGAATGCAATGTAGTACTGTCAAATGACCTCCCCCTTCCCTCACTTTTTTAATTGAAACATTCTTTCCTGCACATGAAAGCTTTTGACTTAAAAGCAACCAGGTGCGACATTCACAGCTCCGGTCTTTTCAAAATGTCATACACAGGAATTACACAACATTATCCTAAAGCGCTTGTTAAGAGTATCAGCATTTCAGAATGCCTCAGAAAATGCCTGTCTAGGAGAATATGCTATCGAAGACTATGTTGGTCAACTGATTATATTTAAGTAATAAACAGATACTGTGTTACACTTCGGTTGTATCTTGCACATCATTGCTAACACAGTTAAACAAGTTTCCCAAATTTCAGAAATGATGAAAACTTCTTAATCAACATATAGTTGAATTCTTACTGATATAAGAACTGAGGCACTCCCCCAAATCCAGACAATCATAAAGGAGCAAAAATTACTTGACATTTTGATAACAACAGAACTCTTTTTCAGTTTGCATATGTAAAAATCCTAGTGGTAATAGCTGATAAAATATGCTCATACTGCATGTTCTGACTTGAAAGTATTTACATATATAAAACTAATGTGACATTATATGCTAAGGTATTCTTACATCAAGTGAAAGGGGGGGAGGGCGGGAACCATAATATCAAACAGCTTGTTTTAGTTGCCTGAGCTCTACTTGGCTTTTAAAGAGTGAATATAAATGTACACAAATCCATTTTGTGACTTGGCTATAAAGCATCATGTTAAAAATGTAGAACATGGTAGCAAAACTATGAATTTTTATATTCCTGCATATTTTCTTCAGAGTTCTTAAAATTCACATCTCTTGTTATATCCCTTCATAAAAATAGTCTCTCTGTATGTTGTTCAGAAAAAATAGCAACAGCCTCTGCCACTATCCACCTTGCCCAAATGTTTTTTTTTCTGGGGCTTGTCATCATCTTTCTCAATGGTGTGACCAAGTTATACTTCATAAAAATCCAGCTTCTTACAATGAACATTTGCAATTTAAATTGCTCTCTCTCTCTGAACATTTAAGTCTATATTGGATGAAGTTGTTAAAAGCTAAAGCTTCATAGTTTTTTGCTTTTACTAGTCAAGAAACTAAAATTACATTATCAGTGTCAGCCAGGAGTAGCCTGGACCTGGCTGGTAGAGAAAGGCCTGAACAAGAATCTCGCCAATTATAACCAGGAGAGAATGGCTGACAAACCTTTATACTTGAAGCTTTGAAGTGTGGCAGAACTAAGGAAAATGTGCCACCTTAAATTAGATTTTTCCAGAAAGTTGATAAATAGGCTTACTTATAAAGAGCAGCAAGACTAATCTGCAATTCTCCTGACATTAGAGAAAACATGATCTATAGAAACCTTGTTGGATCATCAGCTCTTTTCATTTGATGTCATCCTATTTATATTCCTTATCCCCAGCTGTGACTATTTGTCTTAGGAAGTATGTTTGATTTTTCTAGCGCATATTGTATACTTTCAGTATATAAAGTAAAATAAAAAGATTGTTCTCTAGGTGGCAAGAGTATGTTCAGAACAGGTACTTGTACCATAAATAACCCCTCAAGAGATAAAGAAGTGTGCTTGAAAATAACTTTTTTTCTTATCAAGTCTTGAAGTAAATTATTCACCATGTATCCTAGCCTATGGTACAGAATTCAGACAACACAAACACTGTAACTTGTAAAAGAGAGAAGAACAGGGAAACACATGTAGGAGTCACCAAGGGTAAGTGTAAGTACGATTACCTTTATCTACTGTAAGGCAGGTCAATACAAGGGAGATCCATCATTCTCCTTAAGCCAAGAATTTCTCTGGGCTAGATCAGCAGAACTTGTAAGACCAGGATGGGACTCTTTTTATAAGCACACATGTGTGTAATCACATACTCTTATAATTTGTTACTTCACATGTGGTCAGAATAGAGTCTGAAATCTTATTATTATATTAAAATCCATTTCAAATTGTGTTGCATTCTTGTTAAGCAAAAGAAACTGGTGCCTGTCTGCCTCTCTGAAACTTCTTCCCTTGGACAGCTAAGCACATAAAATTTCCATCAAGAAAAACAATATGAAAATACTTATTTACTTGTTGCAATGGAGATCTGCTTCCCAAAAGCGTCCACAAAGTCCCAACACATTCCCCTAGTACTCATCATATCAACTCCATCTTCATTCCATGTCAGGAATCCCTTGTAAAATTACAGGAAAAAAGCCTACCTTGATATCACATATTTAGCTGTGCTAATAAGGTTTGCTGTGAAGATTTTTATAAACCATTTACATCATAAATTCTATTACATCATAGAGGTCACCCTGATTAAGCAATTCACTGCATAAAGTCGATCTTTTTTCTCAGTTACTGCAAGTAATCCTTTTTCTGCATCAGACTTCCCAGCAGAATGCTACAGACACAAGGCACATGAAATCTGAGGGAATAAAAGATATTCCAGTTACAGGCTCTGGTCCTAAGCGGGTGAATACAGAACTTTTGGAATTTCAGCAAAAACATTAGCTAAGAATTTTTAATGCTAAATCCAAAACATGATTAACAGGTACACCTACCTGGTCTAGTTTAATTCTAGCCAGTTTGAGCACCAAAAGTAGTGAGGACATGATAGCAGAGGCTTCCATTTAAGAGAGCTTACAAAGAAATACAGGAAGCTCTGCAAGATTTAGATAATCATTTTTTCCACCAAAACTCTACACATTGTTTGAAAGAAGTGCAAAACCTGGGATTTTGTGTAGAGAAAAACATAGATATGAACTTCTAGAAACAAAGACCACTTTAAATCACCCTCTTTATTTTGTAGAACAAAATACATCCTAGTAGATTAAGGAAAACAATATCAAAAGAGCTACTATTTTCTACACAGAGCTCTTATATGTGTTAAGGAAAACAGCATTTTTTTTATTAAGAGGAATTGCTTTAACTCTTCCACATGATGCACTTCTGGAATAATTTGAGCTTTCAGAAATAGTTAACCAGAAAAAATCCTCTGAAGCATCATTCTGATTGAGGTTGAGGGGTTTGCAGATCTGACTTAATATAAGAGATGTGCAAATAAACACTTGGAACATGTGAAAAGCAATGGCAAAACCACAGAAAATAGCTATCATTGGATTTTTAAACTATTTACACTGAATTGGTACTTGTCTTGGATGAAAGACACTTTCAGTGAAATAATATATGGCGGTGAAATCATACACAGCCACTTTTATTAATTTATTAGTAAGTGCATTATTACATCCATATGCAGTAGAATGGGAATAATTTCACTTAAAAAGATTGCCATAATTTTCTAAAGGGTTATGCAAGTCTTGAATGATTTTCTCTAATACCTATATGTATTCCTCAAAAAAACCAAAACATTCTGTTATGTCAAAATTATTGCACTAAACCTCCTGGTGTAAATTCAAAATCTTAAGGAATATGAAACACTCACGATCTACAGGAGAGTGCCCCTTAGACATTTACGTTCTCTAAGTTCTCTGTTATTCCAGTTTCTACACGTGATGAGGTACTAGTGAAATAAAAGATCTGAATTTATTCCAAATGATTTTTTTAGGGGCAATACTGGCCCAAGGCTCACAGCAAACCCCACCCCCCCAAATTAAAAAAAAAAAATTCTGGTCCAGTATTCTTTATTTTTACAGATTATTCTTTTTTAAAATATGCAACTGTAGCTTAATATTATGTGTGAATTGAAACACTATCAAGGAGAGAAATAAAAATTTATTTAAATAATCTCTTTCTGAAGCAGGGAAATGGAAAATGCTTTGTCCTACAATCCTTTAAATATTCTCTTCAGTCCCACTGTACCACAAATAAATAAAGATAAAACCCCATTATTATGAGAATGCAAAGCTGTTATGATCTATCTCTACATGTATGAAGCCTCAGCACCGAAAAGTAAAAATAACACTTTTTCTTCCTTTCTTTACTATTCCAGACTTATCTCAAAGGGAACCATTGCAAAGAATGAAGAGGCTGCATAAAAGTTGTTGACTGAACCAAATGGAATTTTCCAGGCAATCACAAGCAGTACAGATAGGCTGGCTATACAAATGCATCAGCTCCTCTTCCCTACCCTCCTTTGTGGTTGAGCACATACACTGCTGTTCAATATTAGTGAAGTGGAACTCTAAAAGCAAACATCAAACTTTTCATGTCCTTCAAAATTTCTATGTTCAATTCTGATGCAGCAGCATACCTGGCACAAGTACACTCACCAAGATTTCTATCAGCCAGCCTAAGGAACCTGGGCTGACAACATCCCAAACCAATCATCCCATTCTGTTTCTTCAGCAAACAATGAGTTGAAATAAAAATGAAAAAGAGAAGAATAAAAGTGTCACTGCTGCTCAGTCACTGGGTGCCAAGAGACACTGCTGATTAAGATATTAACTGAAAAGCATAAAAAGACAAACCTTTTGAAATAGAGAATGAAAATACATTTGTTCTCCTTTGTAGACACACACTGATCATGTTAAGAAAATTTAACCACTGCAAATATAAAAATCACAGCTAAAATAATTAATGAAAATGGTAAATGACATACAAAGAAAATGACATAAAAGAGTTCCCTCAAAACCAAATGCTTTTGATATATAGCAAAGTGAGCACGTGGCACATGACTGATGTTAGACAAAAGATACATCAACAGGGATGGAGGAAGACTTCCAGA
Source organism: Psittacus erithacus (assembly GCA_009867235.2). Lineage (NCBI taxonomy): Eukaryota > Metazoa > Chordata > Aves > Psittaciformes > Psittacidae > Psittacus > Psittacus erithacus. Next base: position 41,933 of record WYDI02036306.1, on the reverse strand, counting down.
AAGCTAAAGATCAAATAAAAAATGAAAAACTATATTCTGCATTAAATATGTATGATAAACTATAAACTTCCATACAACAGACCTAATCCAGCATTTTCCTGAATCCTGAGAGTAAGGAATTTTATACAAACTCACATCTCTGTTTCCTGGAAATTTTTAGAGAACTATGTTACAGTACTGAATTTTTAGATTCTTTTAAACCTTAGAAAGGTTAAAAGCAGTAAATAGAAAAATAGCAAAGTATCATGACACATAACTTCTATCCTTTGATTCAACATCAATGAATCACAGTAAAGACACAAATCATATGTTCTTCCCCTATTACCCAATTCATCATCCAATCTACAATCGCTCTTCACTAGATGAAATGTCAATCATATAGAATTCATATTTAAAATTCCCTTAAGATTACACCTCTAAATGCATGAACTATTACAAAAATAATAGGATTTATAGAAAAAGAATCCACTGTAAATATAATTTTTCTGTTTATTTACAACTTTTTTCCTACAGTTAGCTCTTACTTCAGAAAAATACTTAACTGTAGCGTAAGATACCACGGATTCACTTTAGGGAAACCAGTTTGTTTCAGCAAAAATTAGCATGGAAGTATCATATCATAAAAAGCTAAAATGGCTATAAAGGAAATGACACAGCTCCAAGTAAAGACTTAAATAGTTATCTCCTTACAAAAGTTTAATATTAACCAGAAATCAGATTCACTCTAAAAACTTGTACATTTCTTTCATGGAAGCATACTGGGATTTGCTTTTTTTTGTTAACTTTCTCTTTCTCAGTCCTTATGAAGCTATCTCTAGTTCATAAAACTTCTTCAAGCAATTTTCTGCCAACAATTGCCTTCTTTAATTTACCTCTATCATAAATTCCCAAGCACAAGAGTAAGTCCTTGCTGCTTTGCGATCTGCATTTACTTCTACATTCCTTCCTTTCATTTCAGAAATATCCACCTTTATCTACATCATTTTACTTTGGAACATCATTTAACTTCATCCTCCCTAGCCAGAAGTCCTAGCAGACACTCCCACAAAACTCTGACTTCAGTAAATTGATTTGCTGTCTCCTCTAACTATCCTTCCCAACAAATCAATCCTTTGACTCCTTCAACTTTTCTGAAGGATTACCTCTTGTCTGCAAGAAGAAAGTTGTAATCATCCTCCTCCTTTTTTCTGTATTTATCTCTGGCACTGTAGAAGTCATTTTATATTAAGCATTTGCCATCACAGCTGGGTTCAGACAAAGCTAGTGGACCTGTCAGTGCTCCGAGTCTCACCACCATCACTGCCCACGGACATGGCAGGAACACTGCCCCACACAAAGGAGTTACTTAAACCAGCAGAGGTTCTCCATCCACTTACACACACTGACATGCACCACAGTGAAGAACTCTCAGGTTATGCCTTTTTGTCTTACAGTTTGGGAATACTTTTTCCACTTCTTCCCATTTCCCTCACTGTTACAGTGTACCAGAAAAAATTGTTTTCCCTTGTATTAGGGGAAAAAAAAAAAAAAGCCTAACATCAGGATCTAGGACTTGGTCTCAATGTACTAATAACTAGAATCAGCCACACTAAGAAGCACAGTTAGGAAGCTCTACTGAGAGTAACTGTTGTACCCCAGCAGTCTGGACCATAATTAAATATCAAGCTGTTCAGAGATTCTGGAGCAACTCAGTAACTTTGCACAAGACAGTTGTGTAGCTCAGCAAGACCACCACGCCATTAGATAGATCAGAGAGACAGGAAGAAAATGGATACAGATAAGGTGAGCATACCTCTCCTACAGAAATATTAAGATGAATGGCACTGTTCATCTTAGAAGAAAATGAAAAGCATGAAATAAGAGGATATATACACTGAGACACATGGGGGTATTTGTAGGTCATGTAAGCCAAATGGTGACTGTTCACAAAATTCTAGCTCAAGAGGTGGTGGGGAATCAATTAAAAAACTAAGCTGGTTTTTAAGGGGATAAAAAAAGATACCTTGTGTGCTGATGGGTGGAGTGCTGAGCACATCATGGATTTCTCAACATGGCATTAAAGAGTAACAATATTCAGAGCTATAATTATTAAGACAAAATAGACACAATCTCCAGAGAGCTGTGCAGAACCTTATTTTCCAGCACCTTTAAGCTATTCTAAGCTGTGGGAGCAAGATCTTTCTAAGTGATAATTCCACCCTATGGCACTTCTAACACATTTTTCATAAACAACTCACATTTGTCCGTGTTAGTTCTGGTGTACTTTACAGTTTTAGCAACACAGCGTTTCTTGTTTCTGCACATTTGCATTCGTCCACACACATTTGATGTAAGCTGGCAAACCATCGCCTGTCTCCAGAGTGAAACAACCCCCTGAACAACACAAGATCTCCTGCTGACAAGCAGGCTATGCCAAGATGTCACTACATGTGTGCTCCAGTGACTTAATTTCAGTAACTGAAAGTCAGAGCTCTGAGGACATGACTTTCCTGGTGTAGGCAGGGCACAACACAGTATTTCATGATTCTCCTCACAACCCACATCCAAACCACTATAGATCGCATGACCACAGCACCAGCAAAACCTGCAGAATCACTGAATCATTCAACAGTTACCATTTCAGTAAGTTACACCGTGTGGTAAACTGTGTTTCTGCAATAATAAAAATGGAAGAAACCGTGAGGTGGTAACAGGAGATCTGTTGCCCTGCATTTGCCAGAGCATATTGTGATAGTTGGCTTCCAGACCCGTGTGTTAACATAAGAAAACCAGTTTCTGAGTCAGAGAAATGAATGAATGACAAGTTGAGAGAGAGCCGTAGGCTGCTATAGTTTTAACATGGAGAAGTAAAGAAAAAATAAAATTTAAAGGAAAAGAGAAAATGTAAATGTGTTGGGTCGTTAAGGTCAGCTCCCTAATGCACCATCCATATTTACCAGCATAAAAAGCTTTTATGGTTTCCTGAGGCTCAGTGTGCTCTTTTCTGCTTTTAGATGTCAACAGGTTCATCCTAACCATGTCCTTAGCATTCACAAAACATCCACTTCATCATCAGCCAGTGCTGATCAGCCATGTGCGTAAACCTACAGAAGTTAACTACCAAACAAACCATCCCTAGCACAGCACACTGTACTGAACTTCAAACTTGTATTTTTGAATTTGCCTTCAGTGCCAAACGTGTGGAAGAGATCATGTCGCCGAGAGATGCAACAAACACAAGCTGTTATGAATGCAGCACTGACAAAAAAAAAACCCAAGCATCTTGGCCTTGTCAACTCCAATGTTAAAAGTTACAGACAAGTTCTTCATTAGCTGCTGCATAGGCAACACAGTGAAAAGGCTTGCCACGGAGCATTGCCTGCTAGCTGTCCTCCACAGCTGCCTCCGCAGAGGGCCAATGGAAAATTACAATTCGTGTATTTATACGATAATAACAACCATGCAAATCCCTGCTACTGGGGATGAAAGCAAACTGATTACAGGTCTCCAAAGATTCTTACAAAGCTGAAAGCTTTCTCTTTCCTACTGTATAGGACTTTGTGAAAGTGAGATAACACATTCAGCTGTAGTTCATATTAATGCTCATTTCCAGAAAAGGTTTTCTCCAGCAAAAGTCTATGGCTGCACCAATCCTTCCTTTTTTCCTTTGGTCCTGGTTTCCTAGTCTGGAGTTTTGTTGGCATTTGTAGGTTACATACATACAGAGACATATGTGTTTAAGTTTCCTTCATGTGAAGATGACTAGGCATTTAAAGTTATCAGCCCATGATAAATAGTCAAGTGTGAGGAAATTATTCTTCTGGAATCTGATTTTTACACCCTTTTTATTAAGGCTGTATAAAGATTTTTTTGTTTCTTTGCAAGACTCCTACCAGTACAAAACAATACTATGAAACCCCACACCCATAAATATCCTGGTTTTACAGAAAACCAGGAATACATGTACATGTCTATTTATATGGAAGTTGCACTGTGGTATCTGGCATCATGACAACCATATTTTATAGGAGTTGTCACCAACAGACTTGCTCTGGCAAGCATAAATTAGCTTAGCACAAACTGGTGCATGCGGAACACTACACCAGTATGAAATGGCATGCTTTGTCCATACTCCATTAACAACTGTGGTCAGACAGTAAGAACACTTTCAATGCCACCGAAATTCTTCACAATTCCCTAGTCCACTGTTTTGTTTATGTTGGAATCAAACCAAATCCCTCAGCTCAGATCTGCTTTCCCAAGGAACTCAAAACTCATCTTTTGTGCCCAGTATCCTTATGAAGAACAAAAAAACCCCAGAGATGCCTGTGCTACTGTTTATTTATATTACTTTAGTGATTACTGGGTTTCAGCATACCATAAAATATTAACAACAATTAAAAGAGTATGTTTTTTTTTCCTACAGGGCATACTAGAGACTGCGTATCAATTTACAAGTATTTTATCACCTTTTACAGTTAGTTTTAGTTATATGAATAAAAATGCTACGTATAATTAATAGTTATCCCTATTTTGTACTCTTTAGCTATATATGTAAGTATTTAGGTAACAAAGAGTGCAGCATCTTTTAAAGGTAAATAAGCCAATTAAAAGAATTTATGAAAGTACTTGTTCACAATACTGATTTCATTTGTTTCAATTATGCAACTGTTGTGAATTTTAACACCTCAAAGTGTGCAGCTTTGATGGTTTTTTCCTCTTTTTTTTTTTCCAGTCAAGTAACCTTCTGCAGTTTGTCAAAAATATTTTTAAACATCACAGGTAGAACATAATTGCTGAACTTCAGAGCTCCATTATGGCTGACATGGCACTAATAGCCCTTGTGGGTGTACCTGTATTTTAAGGAAGGATGAAAACTATTTCCTGGCTGTTTGTCAGAAATTGCATTGTTGTGGATTTCTTTCTTAAAAACATGTTCCAGTACTTTCCTCACAGTTTTTCCTCCTCTTTTCTAAGCTGAAGAACTTCTTCAGCATTTCATGAGCAATAGAGCAAGTAGGGCTTCTACTGAACTGCCAGAATCTAAATTACTAAACTAGCACTTCTTGCAGCAAGGGGTGAACTTAAAATGTTTATTTAATTTCACTTACTCTTCTATCCTTTGAGTTATCCATTACTAGCCATCTGCATTACCACCATCAATAAAAATTGGTCTGCGCTGTTAGACAGGGGTCAGCATCTTGAAAAGACTCTTCATCTAATTATATAGATTTACAATTGCAACAGTGTAAAACACTTAACATCCACGTGTTAAAGCTATAACTTCTAGCCTATACTGAAATAATTACCACAGCGAATGCTGTCACGTCCTCTGTCCGGTCAGGACGAGCAGTGTACGATCCATGCGCCATCACGGCCGTGACCTCTGTGGAGACACTCATCCCACATCCAAGACTAAGCCACAAAATGGCGCCCACCGGCTGGCGCCTAACACATGGAAGATAAAGCAGGGGCACAGGCACAGCTCCCCACCCCTTCACATGAGCACTGCTGCCTGGGCTGGCCCCCAGGCAGCCCCGCTGAGCACCTCAGAGCTCCTCCTGCCATCGCTGCTTCTCCGCAGCCATTTTCAGCCTGTGTGGCAGATTTAATGCCAGGTTTCATCCCCAGAGCGGCAGGGCTGTACTTCCGCCGCCCCACAAATCAGATGCTGGAGAGGAGTATTTGCCACATAAGTGATTTATAAAGCAACAAGATCGTGCATTTTCACATCAAGTAAACAGTGAGAAACTTCTGGAACCCCGCTGGTAAGAAGAACACAACACGATTACTACCCTGAATTTCCACCCTGAAGACTTTCAAGGTAACTGGAAACCTTCAGAAAGTGCTTTTAGTGACTGAGAGGATGAACAGCTCCAGTAAATACATTTTAGAAGCTGGAAGATAAAGAACTGTATTCTTCTTTTGTCTGGAAAGCTTTGTCTTACATCCTCTTTTCTCTCCCTCTACCTGATGCCTCCTAATACAAAGACTGCACAGACTCAAAGCTCAGACCTGCGGAAGTCACAGACTTGGCTTGGTTTCCTTACAGGTCTGCTTTTATGTGAAATCTCTTTTTTTATCTTTGCTTTCTCTTTACACACTTTAGCCAGAGAGCTAATTCATCCTCATAGATAAATAATGCCTGCCTTTCTTTTACACAATAAATGTTTTGTTTAGAAAAGATGCAGAGAGATCAAATTAGGACAAAATATGTGCGTCCATGTTACCATTTTAATTTAAATAGGCTGTTAAACAGAATAAGGCAGCAATCTTTTCACTTCATTTCTCCCAACAGACACTAATAAGAGAAAGATATAAGTATTTTAAACCAGAGAGGTCAACAGGTTTTCTAAAGGTGAAGCACAAATATTTCTGTTAACATCCTTATGCAAGTATTGCCATGGGAAAAAGTAAGCCCTACCTTATGCACGATGCATCACATTACAGAAGCCAGCCCCACTTAGAGTTTTGTTATTTCTTGAAACAAAATAATCATCTCAAATATTTTCATAAGTGCTGTGAACAGTATTTAATAATGTATTCAAATTATTAAATTTGAGCTTGACTTACAGATATATTATCCTGAACTGTATGCTTGGTTACAGTGAAAACATGGCATCTGCAGTATTAACCAGCCTGTCCTACAACAGGTAACTTCTGTTTGTCTGTCTATCTACCTCTTTCTGGGTTGAATGATTTTTACGATTAAATGTTTGGCAATACCATATAGCTCTTTCAAACACCACTAAGTAATTAATTCTTCAAAGCACAAAGACAACAAAGATATCAATGAATGAAATAATTCTCATCTTATGTATGCAGTATTATCCTGTGTGGAATTTTTCTGTAACAGAGAGATAAATTGAAAGATTAAGCAAATTGTCCAAGGTGGTATGTTGAGAAATTCATAGAAATGGAAGTAGCATCTCCCAACAACAAACAACTTAATTTAGCAGACTACTAAAGGTCTACATGAAAGATATGATGGCCCTCCTGCACAATATCATGAGCACATTTTATTTCAGCATCAGGTATCACTGCAGCAAGTGCTAATAACTGCTCTTAAGTGCACAAAGCCAGATATTGCACAGTGGAGCAGCAGGATGAAACCATGCTGTTCATTCCCATGAATTGTTTTATTCAGACAGAAATATCCATTTCAAGAGCAGATGCTTTACCATTTGGGTCTTAGATTAAATTCTTGAAGAGACATATCTGAAAATACTTAGAGTAACAAGGCAAATTCAGTCTATATAAAAATTAGTCACAACTGTTAAATGAATTTTTATGCCAGTTCTAGATACAACACAGACTACAGCAAAAGTTAAATACGTATGTTATAGCTCAGTTTCTGTATCTCTAATTTGTGTCACAGATCTTGCAAATTAGCTCACTCTATAGCAAACACAGTTTTAACAATGGCAACTTTATTAATCTGACATTCAACCCATTAAAGATTACCCAATTTCACCAAAGTAGTAAGAAATCATAAAAAAAAAAACAATACAAAAACACAACAAAAAACCAGCAACAAACCAACCAACAAAACAAACCAAATAAAAAATCAACTTTCTTCCACTCAAAATACAAAACACAGACCAAACTAGAGAGAACAAACAAATAAAATGGAGCCTAGGATACATAAGGAGGTATTCATCTTAGAAGTATCAATCCAACCAGAAAAACTGTTAAAATCTCTGAAGTAGAAAGTTCACTCTAAATGACATGTTTAGAAAGCCTCTGACAAAAGAAGGCATTTTCAAATTTAGAACAATAATTATTATTATTAAACTTAGAAGAATTACAACCCCCATGGCATGAGGTTGGAACTACATGATCTTAAGGTCCTTTCCAATCCTAACCACTCTATGGTTCTATGATTTTCCAGTTGAAAAGATCTCTTGCATAGCATACACAGTTTCAGAACAGGCATCTTTTATTTTACAGACTGTAAGTTGCCAAAGCTTTTTTGATTCTTCTACACAAGGCCTCTTAAATTGCCAATCTCATAATAATTTGCCATGACAGCACAAAAAAAAAAATGTTGCAGGTGCCTATAGTGAGACACCTGTTTCTCTTGTTTAGAGCCAAGAGAAGTGTAAGAACAATACTTCATTAATGCCCCCTCTCAAAATGCTGAAGTTATTTTTGAAAGTGTACTTCCTCTAATGGAATAGATGACTTCTTTGTCTCTGTGACTTTCTTCCCAAACTGCACGTACTTCATATGAAACATAGCTCCGAGGCTGTCAATTGAGCTTGAAAGTTAATGTTCCTGTAAATCACCAACTGCCAACACAACTTACACCATTTACCTTCTGATGGTTTTCTGAAAGTTATCATTGAAGTATTTAGCTAATCGCACTTCAGACCCAGTTTGTCTCTCAAGCCTGCATAGCCAGCAGCCATTCACATATACAAGACCCAACAACAGAACTGCATGCTTGCTGGATAAGTGATGCTATGGTAAGTCATTAGTGCGCTGTACCAGTGATGGATTTCAGAATTGAAACTGCCATGAATCATGTCATTAACTTAAGATTCTCTCTCCATACTAACACATCTTGCAGCAGAAGACCCAGAGCAACAGCACAATATTTCAGAGAAGTGCTTCCCTCAGAACTGAAGAAGTGAAATTAAGGTATCTCTTTCTTTAAATACACAGTTTAGACAAACAGGTTTGCAAACAGCAACCTTTTTTTTTTAATTCATAGGATTTTCCTACATTATCTGCTGGTTTATTTTTACACTCTTCCCATGACCTACTTAAAGAAACCCAAAAAACCCAAACAACCAGCAACTACAGCATAGCCTTAACACTATACAGTGGCAGTAATTGCCTGGATCTCAATAAGCATTAGAGGAGGCAACCATTGCTCTGACTCAACTCACTGGCCAAAGACAGACATAATGCTACACCCATAGCTCATTCTTATCACTTCACAGTTTCAACTGAGTGGAGTATTTCAAATTAATGATTGGAAGAGACAAAGTTTAAACCACAGTATCAACACACAGCAGAAAGCTCAAATTCCAGGAGAGACAGAAGTTTGGGAAATGGTCTGTGAGTACAGTGAAATGACTGGTGACCAACACAGGTGTTTGCCTTGTATGTGTTTCAGGAGTTTCAGTCCAGCTCCAGTTTTCCCCCATCATTCACAAGCACCTCACTGAAGTGCAGGAAGTGTCCTCCTGAAGTCTACCCTTCACTTTATTTTACATAAAAACAAATCCAGATTGCATACTCCCAAACAATTTCACAAAATGAAGTGACACACACAAAGCAGAGATCACTTTATCGGAACTAAAATGCAGACGCACCTTCTGCACCCAACTGGCAAATTCAGGATCATTCACCAAGTGTTCAATAAGGCTACATAAAATTTTGAGTGACAATTTATTTTATCCTGTCTAATATCTCCTAATTTAAAGCCAACAGGTTTTGAATTTAAGAGCAGTTTAAAAACATGATTGCTATTTTTCAATTACTGTTTTCAGTTAGGCAATCACAGAGAGCAAAGTAGAACAAGGAGCAAAACCAGGCTGGGTACGTATAGTAAATAGCATGTTGCCAGGATGCCACTTATGAAAAGACTGTGCCAGACACAAAGGAGGGTCTGAACTGTTGTAGACAGCTGGAAAAAAAATAAGAAAGAAATTCTGCTTCATTTCCATTTCAGCAGAAAACAGATTTTTACTAAAATTATGTTTTTGAATTATATCCTCTTTGCTTTCTTCCTTAAATCAGTCAAGTATCCGTATGTCACTGCAAAGCTATAAACGGCAATGATTATATGCCAGTATTGTCATTTCTTCCTCATGTTTATTACAGGTCATATTTTTACCTAGATTGCAAGATTATTGCAATGTTTCAGGCCAGCAAAGATTAGTAAAAACAGCACATAAATAATATGGCGTGCAAGTGAAATCAGGGTATTTGAGGAAAGGAAGAAGTAGGTATGGATTTTAAGTGACAGGGAACTGATTACTTTAATGTTCATAATAATAAGACCTGCCAACAGAATAAGGAATAGAGTAATCAGTTTACTAGCAGTGGTGACATTTCTTCTTGTCATTCAGCAAACTAATTGCCTCTTTTGTCAGGTATGAGTTCTTTTTAACAGAGATGTTAAAAGGCAATGGTGCCTGGCCAAGAAGTCTTTTTCTTAGAGGTTTCTTCTGATTACTAAAGTTCCTTTTCAAGTTTGTTTATCATTTATGCTGATGTCTGAGGAGTTATTGGGTTCTTGCTTTTCAGAGCAAGGGAAAGAAATAAGACAGAAAGCATTATGAAGCAATTTGCCAGCCTGTATATAATAACCTAAAGCATGTATCTATTTCTTTTTTAGAGAACAGGAAGCATTTAATCATTTCTGAAAGACCTACTTATCAAACTGAATTACTTTAAGCATCTTCCTATAAATCACAAAGAAAAAGTGTTTTATGTTTCCAGAAATGAAGCTCCTATTGTAGTGAGCGGAAACGATAGCAAGCAAACGCATCCTATTACTATGCTAAATTCTGCAAACTCCTCCAACTTCGCAATGCCTACTTTATGAATATTTTTTTTGCTGAGCAGCATTACTCAGTTCAAAACAAGTGATAAATAATTAACATGTCACCCCCTTAACTCTACATCCCACCTTTTGAAGATACATACAGTTCTGGAGAAGCCTGTTTCTATCTTCCTGAATTTCTCCTCTCCTCTTCATGGATACATGCTAAAGAACTTTCTGAGTGATTAAGCTCAATAAAATTATTCCTATTGATCAGGATACTTCTTTTGTGTTATCAGGCTATGCACCAAATTAACAGCCTGTAAACAAGAATCATACCAGACCAAAGAGTTTTTACTTACAATAACCAATGCACTCATATCAAACAGAGCTCCTAACATTTAACTGCAATTTTCATTTGCCACAGGAAAAAAAACTCTTTCTCAAGAATTTAACATTTACCTCAGTAAAGTACTTACAGTCTGCACAGTAATAAACAGGCAGCCATTTTCCCTCTCTCATTTGCTTTCAAATCAATAATTTGTCATTCTCACAAAACAGCAGCAGAGATACAGGCCTGTACATAGATATTCCATACATTTTATTGGAAAAAACACATAAATATGTCTTATGCACAAAACGCCTTTCTACTAATTTGAACATGTGTAACATCACATACATATCAGTTCTAGACCAAGAGAAGGTTTTAAGCACAATTTTCGTGTCATGTATCTTCTGAGAAAAAGAGAGACAAAAGGCAAAGCAGCTAAGCACATGAGCAGTTATCCCTTCTATTCACAAAGCTTATGCACCACTACCAGTAATGACAGTTAACTGGAGGATCAGAACCATGATCTGAGCCACTATGCACGTCTCTCAAAAGCAGTGAAGCTACGTGTAGGAAATGGGTCCTATCAAATAATATTCTGTGATAACACTACAGCCGCGCCCATGAACACATGACTGTACAGAGTCTGCAGTACCAATCACTGTGCCGAAAAAGCACAAGTGTCTTAAAGTATCTCGCACATCGCCCAAGTGCAAAATTGGACACCACAAACGGGTGAACAACAAATATAACAATTTTAATTATATCAGATCCTACTAAAACATAAGATGGTTTTTATGGTTCTAATATACAAACAGGTTTTGCCTCCCTGCTCATGTACCTTAAAGGACGGAACATCCTAACATCCCTGTGATTTCAGACAGACTGTTTGTATATTTAATGTTAGAATCACTACCTAGCACCATACCAATGCAAAGTGACTGGTCTAAGTGAGCTATCCTACTGATGTGTAGTTATGCTGCATATGCATAGGGCTTCATATATTTCTGCACCTCTGAAATCAAGCAATAACCTGCAAAAGGGAAGCAGATATCTGACACTTCACTATATTCTTCTCAGTGCATTATATTTCAACAGGGAACTACTTTAGCATTCTGATAATATGAATAAAATATGTATAAATGTCTATGACATTTCAGTCACCAAAGTGACTGAAAGTCTTTTCCTTCCTTCACCATAATTAATCATCATTATCACTATCCCACCAGGACAGAGACATATATTTATCATTAAAAATCTGGTATTTTAAGACAGGGGGAAAGAGACAAATTGGTTGTGATGAAAATACAGGAACTGGTATGACTGAAGCAGTTTATAAGAGGAACACTGATTAAGCGCTCCTGAAAAGGTACTGATTATGATCAAAGTGCTAAAAACAGTTTCTCAGCAGATATACTAGGTGATACAAAACCCCCTACTTCACTAATGGAGCTACCTTGAAAAGGTCTAAAATATTTGCAGAAGTCAAGTATTTATTGACTCTGATCAATATTTGTTACTGACACTAAAGCTCCCAGAAGTAACAGTAATGAGGATACACAAATATAAGCCAGAAAGGAGTTTGAAAGCTCAGCCAGAAAGTGTTGTGTCTAGTATAAGACATAATACTGGAATAGCATAAATATCATACATAAGCATACAACTGAATGTAAGCCTACAAATGAATGCAATACTAAAATAATATCAATAGGAAAAAATATTAAAAACCTTGAGAAAGACCTTAAAAATTGATACAGTTTACAAACAGCTGTGAACTCGATAGCTCAGATGATAGAAAGGATACTTCTCTATTTCACAGAAGGAGGCATCTGTCAATTGTTTTGTTCACAAACTGTGGTGGTTACGTATAATATTCTTAGGGTTTAGTGTTGTTAAACAGCTTGACTTACTAATGTTAAAGAATGTTTAATATAAGCTTCACTATTTCTATAGTACAAGCAATATAATACTCAATACAGTAATCTACTTAAGCATTAGTTTTGCATGGCTTTAAAAGGAAGACCTAATTAAAACGCATGCAGTTAATAGACCTATTTTTATCTCTATCTAAATCAAGCTTTAATTAATAACATTTTTGAGCCAGCACTTAAACTTTGCTACTGTTCTTCAAGGTGTAAGGAACTCCACTTTATGAGATTCCATACTTTGCACCTCCTCAAAGATAATTACATTTGCATTGTACAGCCATAACAAGAGGAAAATCTGTACTTATTTACATAATATGGATACTATAATGCATATCACATTGATCAAATTCTCCAAAGAAATAGATAAAATCTGACTCATACAAAACCACTGAAGGCACACTTCATCACCTCTGAAAACTAGTCACTTCTGCTTGGGAAGTCTTTAGTTCTTGCGACAACAGCTGTGAGATTAAAGGTATGAGAGAACTGTATGTATCAAAGTCCAGTTTGTCCTTGAGTTACAAGTGTGGTGGGTATCAGGGCTGTGTGCCTAAGCACGCCCAGAGCACTCAACTCATGGATCCTCTGGGTGACCCAGGAGCTCCCAAGCTCATTCTCCAGAGAAAAGACTCCCACTAGCAATCCTGAAACATCATCTCATGCTGTTGACAAATGTATAGTTAGTTCTCACTGCACACATTTTTTATGTACCCAAACAAATGAAAACAGCTGCTGAAAAAAGCCACAAGGACAACTGCTGCTGAAAAGACAACTGTGACTTAGAAGTCTACTTTGTAGGCTGGAATCAGAACAACTTCTAAACACCACAAAACTATCAAAACATGTCTAAAGCATTTTGGTACTCTGCTTAGGTAGCACATGTTGAGACTGATAAATAACAATTGCAAGATTCGGAACTGTGACAGTTTTATTTTAGGGAAGCGAACAATCCGAAACAAAATCATAGGGAGGGGAGGAAGAAGAGAGAAAAAACCAACAAAGCCAAAACACTAGAGATTGTGTTTTTTGCTTTCTCTAAGTTGACAGATACATTTTCAGCATTCAAAGCATTCATGAACTGTTTGTGAAGCGTAACAGAAGCTACATAAGCAAACATAAATCTGCTATATCATTTAGCAGCCTTAGGGAAAAATCAGTTCTTCTGCTTCAAACTCTTCAGGTACAGTATTTGAAAAAGCCAAAGAGCAGTTCACACAAAACTAAGTAGTATTAGTTCCTGTCATTGTACTCCTACTAAAGTATTAAGAAAACCAAATCCAACCCAAAACCTTCTATTTGGTTTATTAAAATATGTTTTTTGGGGCACAATGTTTACTAGCTGTGGGTGCCTGTTTACCCCTCTTTTCTCACCCTGTGTCATGGTCAATACATACCTTCCTCAGTATCTCCTGTACGACAACCTCATTGCTGGCTGCATCTGACTTGGGAGATTCCTGAGTTTTCCTGGTTGCAAACACCCTCTAAGTATATCCACTGAAGTATTTTATCTTGAAAAGGAACATGTGCTGGGCTCCCTAGAGTTTTCAGACATCAATCTTATCAGCAGTCAAGTCTGAAGCAAAAACTGCCTCCCAGACCTGAGTTTGTTTTCACACTTAAAAATTATAATTATAAAAATTGGAAACAAATAAAGAAGAACAAAGTGAAATTAAACAAGTCTAAATAGCCTCTAACAATCAAGACTCCATGCTGACCATAGCTGTTGCAGTATAAAAACAAACACAGTCACCTCCCACCTGCCACAGAGCATCTTTCCCGGAAAGCTGTTTCTGACGACATCTTTTCCCTTTAGGTTTAGAAACTTGGTGCACCCTTTCTAGTTTAAACTCGTACTCACCAAATCATGAGAAGAACTCAATGTACTGACATATAACAAAATACAATCTCTGTACCACTGTTTATTCTTCACAGAGAACACTCGCTAAACCTTAATAATGCAGGTAACTTATGACACTCACCTTTCCCTTCTCTCACCAGCCTCTTTCCCTCAATTGCAGACCTTCTGGCAGCCTGTCAAACTAGGTAAGACAGGGTACCCTGTCTGGCAACTGATAAATGAAGCACTAAGAAAAGCTCTAGAGTTCTCCCCGTCTTCTGAGATGATTAAGTTGGCAATTTAGTAGATTTCTTCACCACTCAAGCTCAACGTCAACTGAGAGTTCTGAAGATGAGACAAAGTAGAGGACACTATCTCTTGAAGAGGGGGACTAAGAGGACATTTGCAATCTGCTTTGGAGCATTTATATTTCAGACACAGAAATGAAGTTTTCAAAACAACATGTATTATGACTGAGAAGTATTCGGTGCTTAGAGCCTGAGACAAGATCACTGCTTATGTTCACCATGCAGCACTGGGAGCAATAACAGGTGCTATAAAACTAAGGGTTTGATTATTTCTGCTGGGTGCAAAAGCAGAGAAATCACAGGAAAAGGTCAGGACAAGATATAGCCCAAGAAATAATGCTTGGACATTCTCTTGCAAAAGCCATGCAGTGAAACCTCCCAGGGCACCTGAGCCCTCTGGAATGGTCAACATGCTACTTAACATCTCGTGAAGGGGACACCCCTCTTCACACCTGCCAAAGTAGATTTGCCAGATGCAGACTGCATAGTCACCAACGCTTTCCAGAACTAATATGGATGTAAAGGCCTGGCAGACACTATCACCACAGCAAAACAGGTGCAATATTCAGATTTAGACAGCTGCAACTTGCTTTTGTCTGAGCTAGTGTCATACTGACATTGGTGTCCCTACAATAGATTGGGCATGGATACTATGCCTAGGAAGACACCGCAATATAGAGAAGGACACGAAGCCCAACCACATGCAGCATTATATCTGTGGAAGGAGAGCATATCATTCTGTATTACATGTGAACAACTATGACAAGGACAAAATAAAAATACATTTGCTCAAGAAAGTAGGATTTGTTGTAACAAAGATATTTCCAAGTCCTTTAAACCAGAAACCCTCTGACCCTCCAGTCAACTACAGACGGGGACATTCTGTTTCTGAACTATGCAAATGGTAATACAAAAACCTCAAGAATTTTTATTATCCTTTTCCATATGCATAAACCACACATACCCATTTTAAAATTACATTATACTGTGGCCTCCTAACTCTGAGTGACTGTTGCAAGCTAAATTTCATAATTTAATACGCAGCACCTGCACTTGGCATAATAAAATTAAGCATTCCCTTGGAAATCAGATAGCTAGAATGTTTCTGTTTCTTTTTCAGACAAGGAGAAGACCTGCCTCCAGATTAACATCTTTGATGTTGACTTTTCATTAGTAATAGAGAACCTGATTTAAAAATTAAAATCCCAAACATCAAAATGCATGAAAAAGCTGTTAGAACTACGCAGTGTGGCAACAGTGCAGTCACTGGATTCAAAGGCTGCTTCTGCTCTCTAGGAGCTGATATAAAATCCAGACATGTTTGGGAATGAAAGCAGAATAATCTCCATGAACTTTCTGCAGATATAGCTAAAACTGGCTACTCTCAAAGAAAACAAGTCTGGATTCAAATGCAGGCTTAGCTCCTTCAGTTCTAATTAAGGCTTCTTTAAGAAGACTATTCCATGCTAGCTGCCAAGTCAATGGGAAAACTCCTTGATTTTGATAGTTTCCTAAATATTTTCAAGTGCCTGCAACCTAAGAGGTGGGCTGCCTTGTACTGCACTGAGGCACAGGGAAAGGAGAAGGGCTGCTGTGGAGCGTCTGATAAAACAGCAAGGGCTGTGCCTTGTGCTGACAAGACAAACACAGCATCATGAAGCTTGTCCTGAAATGGAATATTATCAGAAACTCATTTAAACTTGTGTACCTATCCTGGAAAGGGATTTACATAAAGTAGGTTGAGTGCAGCTCACAAGTACTTTTTCAGCTCCCCTCAGGCCTACACCTCTGTTCAGAATGCTGTTAAGTACAGTGTACACATACGGGAAACAGATCCTTCATTCACCTTCTTTTTCTTTGGCAAATATATGAATGCAAGTTGTGATCATAACATGACAGGTTGGTCTATTTAAAACAGGTATAATCTAAAGAGAGATGGAAGCTGCATCAAAAAAAAAAAAAAGGAATGGGCAAAAGAGTAACAGACACATTTGAGCCAGCACTTGACCAGGCTTAGCATCAAGACAAGTCTTTACATGTCTGCAGAAATTGAATGTTGTGTTAAAATCATTGGTTTTGGACAAGCTTCTTTCCTACTGCATACTACTGGTGACAGACTGCTGAAAGAAAGAAGATAAAAAAAACAAACCCACAGTGATTGCAAAAGTGAAACACACAATGAAGTAGCCACAAATCCAGTGGGGAAAATGTGGAGTGACACTTGAGATAGGCGAGATGCACAGAAAATGCTCAGAAAGAATGGGGGCAAAAAAGCCCAAAGGCTTTGCTAACCCAGTGAGCATTTCAAAAGTGGTGGCTGAGTGCCCTGTTTAAGGCACAGAGAGCATTTAACAAGCTAATTCTAAACTCCCTGTAGTGAAGAAATGCATGAGAGCAGAGACGCAGCAACTATACCAGCACAAAGCAAGAGAAGAGTGGCATAGTGCCCTAGGTTCGTCCTTCTGCAAAACATCAACAGAACCATCAGATATTTAGGATACTACACATACACAGCATAAAAAGGACATTTCTTCCTCTTCCCATCAATAACCACTACCTCCAAACAGCATTATTTGCTTGCTTTGAAATCTGCAAAAGATATTCTGCAATTACCAGGGAAGCTCCCTTCATTGCCATGATGGGTGGGGAACAGAGGCAGGCAGTGGGGGAAAGATTTGCAATAGATGCATCCTCTCTCTTGTTTCCTCTGCCCCGTGCGGCTCCAACTCTTCCTCCCACTCCTGGGAGTATCTATTTCCTCTACCATATATCCCTGGTCATAATGTTTCTGGAATGCTTTTCACCATCTGCAATTTTATGATAAAATGATTTTATGATCTTATCATAGTTATGAATCACTTCGCACACTTCTGGGGCGAAACACAAACTATTTAACATTGCACAGCAAGCTACATAATTGTTCACAAAATGAAATCAAGGAGGCTGTATCTAATTAAAAGTACATGGGGAATCTACTGTAAGCAGAAGGTATTGTAATTATCTTGTTTCGATGCAAATGTACCCAGTAATGAGAACAGCATAAGCAAAGTATCTAGCCTTTACCTTCAGGGACACACAGGTGAAGCTAGAAACACTTCTGGTGATACTACACTTGTAAACACAAAAAACCCTTGTCAAATAAAATTCATACTACAAAGCTCTCAGATGTTCGACTTTAAAAAGAAAAGTCACCCCAAACTCCAAACTTCAGCAAGTTAATGCACTAAAAGTATATGTGCAAGGCTTTTCCACTATAGCAAACTAAAAAGCAGTTGCAAAATGCCAAACTAAGAAATAATCAGTAAAATAATTATACCCTATCACCAAATTTTGCTTTATGTCTTTCAGAAAGCGTGCAAGTGGGTAGAAACATTAAAGATTATATACGGGGTTTTGTTATCCTGTAGTACAACTATAATGTATGCCTTAATTCTTTCACGCTACCTAAACATAGCTGAGCACAATTTCACGAAGTTTAGGTGAAGACATGCTCTTGTATAACAGCTTACTAGCTCCACAAACCTAACGGGATATTTAACAAGATCCCAGCTTTCCTGTCTCAGTCAGTGTGTAGTTAGTACTTGGCCTGTTTTCTTCTTGTTTGACGTGGGAGACCTGGCAGGACTTCGTGCGAGGTCTCCTGGGAGCAGTCTCCTGTAGTATCAGGCTCACCTGGGCAGCGCTGCTTTCTGACTTTTAGCTCCTTGCTCAAACAACACAGAAACTCAGATGAGAGCCAAAATCCCAAACAACAAAACAAATATAGTTGTAGGTAGATCAGGCTCAAGAGCATCTGCTAAGTAATTCTAGAAGCTTAATATGAGCATAGAAAAATCCTTACCAAGTTTAAACACATTTTCCCAAAGAAATCCTTCATTGCCTTTTGCTGTCTTTTGCTCTACTCACCATTTACCTAAAATATCGAGACTTAGGTTTATTAAGCTATGGCATAACCTTATTAAAGTTTAATTTCTATTTGATTTGAGTGGGATGTATATACATGTCTGCTACTGCAATATGAACAAAGTACAGACAGAAAAATATAGGAGAAATGAAGAAAGATTTATTCAGAGGTTAGAATCACACCGACTTGCCAAGCCACAAAGACTGGGGGAGGAGAAAGTAAAACCAGAAGCAAAAAAAATTAGACTCTGGAAAAAAAAAGAAAAATCAACATATTATCCATAATTCATTTAATTAGAAAGCATTTTTCTCTCCCATATATCTCTATCCAAGTATAAACAAAATTCTGCTATGATAAGGAAATAAACCAACATGTGGCATTAAAAATTGTGGTTATTTCCAGCATGACAAAATATGTCCCCTTCAGATTTCTCAAGATATCAGTGGAAGTAATTCCATAACTAAGGGGTGATTTTGTTAGCATGCATCTTTGCTGAAGCTTCTTTTGTGTTATATATGTATCTGTGGTGAACCCTATATGGAGCTGATGGGAAAGGCTTCAGATATGGTTAGGCTGGGATATGTTCTTAAAGATTAAAAAACACACCTTAACAGCACTTTCCTATGTAGAAAAGCGTTTTATCAACAGAAAGAGAATATTAACTTTGAAGAAAGTTAAACACTTCCCTACAAAGAAGAGCAAAAAAATTAAAGGGAGGGTAAGCCACTAAATTTATAGAACCAGTGCAGATCTAGTGCTGAATGTTTGTTCCATGTTATTTGGTTCCCACTTCTGCGCTGAGACCTCAAAGGCAAGTGCCTGCAAAGACTTCTTTCTGAATGCATGTAATCTGTCCCCAGTCACTGAGTAAGCTTGACTGTAAAATTTGGAGTTCCCATAGATGTGCCACAGCTCAGAGAATGCCTATTAAATGGTGGCTTGCTGGATCTGGTCACAAGTAAGAAGAAATGCTGCAAGCACTTGTCTGCACACATTAGAAGCAAGAAGATACTACTTCTACACCCAGAAACTATAATTTGAGATATAAAAGGATGAAGCAAATAAAAATCAATATCAAGAGGATAAAGATACACAACTTCATTGAAACATTAGCATTTTCCAATTTGCAATATTTAAGCAAAGGAGATAAATAATCTGGAAATTCTGTTATCAAGCCTGCTGACAGCTGGACACAGCAGCTGTGTAAACTGTTCTAGAGCATGTGACTGTAAATGCCAACTTCACTGCTGAAGTTATAGTGCAAAACTAATAATAAATCTAGACAATTTAATTAGTTCAGAGTAAAGATTTGTCTTTGAATATGGCTGACAGACTCATTTTACTCAATTAAAATACCATCCTCCAGCTCAAATGAGGTCTTGATAGTATCTTACTTTATAAGAAGGGGGAGGAAAAGCTAGAGTACCTTGTCTAATTTTGTGGACACAGGATGATCCTGCATTCTGTCAAGCCGGAGCTCATACAAAAAAAGAAGACATTCTCTTTTTCTTTTTTTCCAGTGTCACTGCTTTTAAATGCAATACATTTCACATAAAAAAGAAAAACTATTTGGAAATGCTGCTGTTGCATACAACAGTGGCATAAATAACACCAGATAACATGCCAGGGCTCCCATCCATATATTCCCCAGCAACTGCATGACCAGAGGTGCAAGCAAGAATCGCGGCATTTTCTACCAGTCAATAAGGACTGACAGCGAATTCAATCTGCCTGGTTGTTTCACGCTTGTATAACCACCCATTTGGCCTTAAGCCAACAGCCTCCATTCAGCAAACCGCTCCCTTCAAATTAATACTGGTGTTTTGTTCATTTGAATGTAACGGTGGCTTTTCATTTCGCTCAGGGTTTCTTCGTTTATTAGGCTTAAATTGCACATAGATAAAGCAGAAAAATGAAAAAGCACCTCACTGAAATAGTCATTCAGTCAACTAATTCCACCAGTACAGTAGTAAGAGGACCATCACCAATAATAAGAAAGCACGTATGTAAAAATATACACAATTTAATCTTGTCGATGTACAGGTTAATGTTACCACAGTAAAATCAACCTTAGCATTTTGACCACTGACCTTCCAGTAAGTCCACCAGTAGAACAGAAATTAACAGGAACTGAGGTCTGCACTACACAGACATACCAAGATGCTTTAAGTTAGTTTAGATTTCAGCTAGAGAGTTATAGCTGACAGATCTACTTGAGCGCAACCAAAAACCTGTCTTGATGCTGTACCCTGACTGGACAATCCACACAATCTGTTGTGAAAGACCAGGGAAAAGAGTCCGCACAAATACTGTATTCCAGTAGCTTTCTTAAATAATTATGAGAATTTTCTAGTAAAAGAAGGTTAATTTCTTTCTGCTTCCTTGTGCCAATTATCTAATAACTTATTCTCCAATCATCTTATTGATGATGTACAGACACATGATTATTCCAGTAGATAATGTGAAAAACAGACTAGCCATCTCTAGCTTCTTCAGCTCACTCTGATGACCTGTCAGTGGAAAAAGAACGACTGATGAGCTCTTTGTCCTATGGAATGATGAGCTGTTAACATCTTTCATCCAAGACAAGATGTTCTTAGTGGATAACTTTTAGAAACTAAATCTAACTTTGAAAATTAAGTCTAACTTCGAAATTTAAGTCTAACTTCATCTGTGCTAATACACTTGGCAAAACAATGCACAGGAAAGAAAAGAAAGAAGGGAGGCTTACGTGTCTATTGTGATTACACCAGACACTGTCAAGACAAAGACATCACACTGAGGTTAATTGGGAAAAAGGAAATTATTCTAAAAATTTCATCTCAATGGAAAAATAACTTCTATCTATTTAAATTAAGTGTTCCAGACCAGACGAAAGCAGCTGATAAAAAGCACATTGTTCGATAAGATCACCTATTTGTGAGCCAGGTGATTAGCATTCATTAAAAAGAAAAGAGAAAACAAGGCAAAGAAAGGAAAAAAGTAAAAGTTGTGCTATCCACTAGCACAGAAGCACAATGACAGTTTTAAGCAGCTCTACTGAAATGTTTCCTTTGCATTTCCCTCTGCAACAAACCAATCTCGTAACAAACTCCAATGAACCTTCTAACAAACTAAACTTTTGACTTCAGGAGAAGTCTGATCCTGACCTAAAAATTCCAGTTTTTTTTTTTTCTCTACATGATCTACTTCTTAATCATAGAATCCCAGCATGGTTTGGGTTGGAAAGGACCTTAAGATCATCCAGTTCCAACCCCCTGCCATGGGCAGGGACACCTCACACTAAACCATGTCACCCAAAGCTCTGTCCAACCTGGCCTTGAATGCTGCCAAGGATGAAGCATTTACCACTTCTTTGGGCAGCCTGTTCCAGTGCCTCACACTAAAGAACATCTTCCTCATCTCTAACCTGAACTTCCTCTGTTTAAGTTTGAACCCATCACCCCTTGTCCTATTGCTACAGTGCCTGAAGAAGAGTCCCTCCCCAGCATCCTTGTAAGCCCCCTTCAGATACTGGGAAGCTAAATGAGCAGCTAGCTTTTTCAAAATCCACCACTGGACAAGAATTACCATGCCCTGGATTCTGAAACACCCCAGCACAATCTTAAACTGGTTTCATATAAATCAGTAGTACCACTAATCTTTCCAAGACCCTTTATCACCTCTTGTAGGCCCAGCAATACTGCATGCATTCATCTTCTCACTGCAGCTTTGGTCCATTTCTTACCAATTAATCTTTAATTGGCTGGAGCCTTTAGAACAAATAACTCCGTTCACTGTGTCTCCTCCTCAGACAAACCTCCTAGACTTGTTAGGGAAGGCAAGAAGTCCACTCTGCCAGTCAGAAAGGTCAGCAAGAAAGAACCAGGAAAAGGACTTCCAAGTAATAGGCAGAGCAGGAAAAAAAAAACAAAAAAGTAAAAGAAAGGACTGTTGAGGTAAAACTAAAAAGCAGAACTCACTCTCAAAGACCAATATAAGGTCTCTCACCAGTTGGGAGTTTCATCCACCCTTGCAGGAGTAAGAAAGACACTTAAAGCACAAGATCACAACAAAGCTGAGTAAGACCAATAGTCTTCCTTGAATCCAGCAAAGTATAAGAAAGCTTTGCTGTGATATTTTCTCCTTATCTCATTCTACTCCCAGTACATATTCAGGATGTAACCAGCACTGTGGTTTTCTTCCTGGATAATGCAGATCACACCCTCAGATAGCAAAGATGCACATACCTGCCTATAGACAACTAATTAGGAAGTAGAAGAAAAAAAGCGGAAGAGCGAGCTCAGATCTGACAAGGTTTGTCTCCATTTAAGAAGTGTTTAATATAGGTACCTACCACCTGCTTTAACATTTCAGTGTTGAGAAATTTCATGTGTTACCAGAAATCGTTAGGAAGTCTCCATCAAATACAATATTGACAAAAAGAGGTTCTGAAATATTACTAAAACATATTTCCCATGATCAATAGCAAAAACCCAGCAGAGATCGGGAAAAAAAAAGGGGAAAAAATCCATCTGTTGCATTCTTACAGCACAAATTTGGCTCTAACATAATAGATGCCTAGTCAATAGACTAAAACAACACCAAACAAAACTCCTCGCTTTACTGGTAATTCCTACAAGTACTACTTAGAGGACGGCCTTTGACTTTCTGCTTCAAAAATCCCAATGTGTAATTTTGCGAATACTGCTTTGTCCCATTGTAACTCAAACAGTTGAACACAGCTAATGCTCCTCTAACAATAGCCTCATTTTTCTGCAGAAGCCATCAACCACAAACACACTAAACAAAGTACTTTAAACCTCCATCTTGCAGCAGCTCTTAAGCACTGCAGAAGCAGCAATTCTAACTAATGCCATATAGAATACTTGTTTGCACATTAGGTTTATACAAAGAGCACTTAAAAAGCAACACTGCAGGTGTTGTACCATGGCAGTGCTTATAAACTATCAGAAAAGCTCTTCTGAAGTGTCTCTCCTGGCTGCAGGCAAGTGGCTTACTGCTGAATTTCTATGTGGTCCCAAGACTGAGTTTAAAAACAGCAAACCAAGAATGAATGATTGAAATTTCTACCTGAGTCAAGCACAGCTGAGCTCACCAGTAAGCTTCTGGGTCATCAATAATTTGATTTGTAAAGGCTCTTCCTGGTAGAAGAGTATCTACAGTATGGACTTCATCCATGCATGAGAAACTACCTGTCTGCAGTAGTAAACATCCATGTTATAGAACACCACCACTTAAATCCTGTCACTCGAATTGTATGCTAAAGGTAAGGCCAGTAGCACTTATGAAAACCCATGGAAGTTAATACAAAACACTCAAGTCTGCAACACAGTGTATTTTTCATTAGAGCTGCTGTGCTATTCCTGATATAAATCATTCAGGACTGCAGAGAAAATATGCTCCGTTTCCCTATTCTTGCCACATGGCAACAAAGCATTTCATTACCTACCAGGGGTCGGTAAAACACAGAAAACCAAAGGACCTGCCAGTGATGAGCTGTAGGCTATGGCCAGAGGAATTCTTTTGAGAAGCGCTCACAATTTTAAAGAACATTTTTATTTCTTTTTATAGTTACCCCAAAAGCCCCAAGTAATGTTGCAATCTGAAACATTCTTATTGAATTCATCTATAGGGTCATTTTGCATTAAATCTGAATTTTAAACCATTGGTCACATGGGGAAGATTCAGGAAATACCTCTGGGAGCAGCTCTAACTCTGGCAGAAGAGGAGACTTTGCTTTTAGTTCATGTATATAAAATTCCATCCATGTATTGAAATAATTTTTTTCTTTGCACATAGGAATATGCATTTCTCATCTATTCTTTTATTAGTAGAGGATGATACTTCTCCCTTCATATAAAACACAATCAGAACCCCTTTTTATACGAAGAGGATTTTCTGCAATGTTTAGTTATAAATGTGCAACAATCAGCTCTACCAGAAATAAATGTCTGTAATTTACAGTGCACCCAGCAAACAGCCTGAAAGACTAGGCTTCTAAAACTGTAGAATAATGAAGAAAAAAGCTTAACTGCTTATGTTTTAACATAGCAACATATACCTAATCTGCTGTTGTGACACCCAGTGTGTTCACTTCCAGTGTCATGCTTAAAAAAGCCCTCAAAAATTCCTCTCAAGAAGACAAGCTCCATGCATCAGTTCAATTATTCAGCTTCAACTGAAAAAAAAAATAGCTAGAACATCACGAAATTCCGTTAAATATTTAGGATCGCAGTTCTGCACATCTTTATTGTCATCTCTTCAGGCGAGTATTGCAGTTTACTAGAAAAAAAAACCCTTTAAAGGAGATCTCAGACTGTGTCACAGAAAGAACCATGCAGCAACTGAAGAGGAAGCAGACCTCTGTCAGTCACATCTGCAGCAGGCCATTACGGCCAGGAATTTATGGAGCATCACAGGGTCTAGCTACAAATATGGGCAACTCCCTGGGAAGCATTACAGTTCACTTCATATGTAGTGGAAACTAGAACATGTCATCTGCTGTGTTTTGTGGTAGGACGGCTAAGTGGCCATCTCACCAGAATGGTGTCAGGTGGGTGATGCCATGAGTTCAGATATAAACCAGCATAACCAGAAACAGCACTGACACTTCATCAGAGAACACGAGACCAAGAACAAGGGCAGTTATGTGAATACAATTCACGTTTGCAGAATGTAGAAGAAACTAAGAACTCTTGTTTGCAACTGCCAAAGTCCATTTCAGTTCACATCCTGAAATAAGTCCCAAACGCATGTTTTGCTTAGGGTTTTAGAGTGATTTTTTTGTTCTTGCATTTTTAGCATTTGCAAAACTCCACCATGTCTCCTAGTTGCTATGCACATCACATGGTTGCTAGTACGGGTCTCCTTTCTTTACTCTTTGATGGTAATACTCCTTCTGCAAAGAAATTTTTGATAGGTGTCCTCTCAATTGTAATTTTTAAAATAAAATACATCTTAATTTACAGATCAGTCTCTGAGTAAACATTTGTTTTCCCAGTGCTTCCTTTCGAACACGCTTCATAGCTTTCTGTTAACATTTGCATTTGCTTTTCCTGCTTTGATGCAGCAGGAAAGTCTGGGAAAGGGGAAGGACAGAGGAAAAAGACACCCTTTTTATATAGTGATTCTGCCTCCTAGAACAACTGAAGTGTGCCTTCAGACATAACTAGATTAATATCAAGATACATCACAGCATAAAAATTGTTGCCAAAGTTCACTCATTTAAATAGGATCATAGTAATCAGATCTCATTAAGCAGATGTTTACATGTTCTGGAATATCATCTAAACTTTAACTCCAGCAAATGAGATCAGTTTGCAAGTGTACAAAATCCCAATGTGCACTAGGGGAAACTGCATCCTCAGAACTGATAAAGCAAAATTCTTTTTAACATATTACATTTAAACACATAATGATTTTGGAAGCTACCATTGGAAAATGGCATTTTCTTAGCTTAAAGTTATCTCACAGGCACATATGCTTCATCTACTGCTAGAGGTAACAAGAGCATTGTGCAAGGCAGCCAGCAGGCCTATTCAAGACCCTGAATCTGATCTTTGGGAGAAAGCAGATATCTGCCAGCCTGAATACCAAGGTGTTCCAAGCTGATTATTTTCACACACATACTCACTCTCTTTCTATTTTACCAGATGCTGTATCTAACAAACATAGGTTGACACAAGATGACACCATTCCTCTGTTAGGGACAACCCAGGCAAGGTTAAACAGTGATCTCACCAGCATATGGGCAGCTCCAATTGCTTATCTGTCCCAGCAGCTCACTGGAAAGGCCAACACTGTGGAACGCATGCACTTGAGCCTCCACATTTGCAACTTAATAAAGGAACAAATCACATGATATTTAAGTGGCTATGTAAAGATCAGCTCACATAAGCCTTCTTATCTTCATTGTGTCCTGGGCTCTATTTCAATTACAGTAAAAATAAATATATTTCTTCTTTGCTATCAGCTGTCTAGATAAGTAACGAATTTCCCAATCAATCTATTGCTTTAAGCTTTTATTCAACAAGACTACATGTCTGATAAACTGTTTATCAATAGAAGCAGTTTTATAAGACCGATTTTTAACTGGTTGGGATAAGAAACTTAATTTAATATATATTCAACTTGTAAACATATGGTAGTCCTTGCAGATTCCTTGTTACAATGCTATTGAGGGTAAACCTGCAGAAAGAGAGTGCACAGCTCTTTCTAGAAACCTAATCTCACTGATTTCTATAGGTACAGCTGACGCTTCAATTTGTAACAACAGGAAATAATTACCACACATCCAACAGTCCCCCATGACCTTTAATGTTTTTTGCACTGTGGCTATCAGTTTAACAGTTTAGCTACTTACAAGAGCTAACATATCCCAGCAAAATATACTCATGGTCACACGCCATAGCTGCACCATGCAGGTGTTTGCATCTTGTGCTTATAACAAATATGGAAAGGTACCCACCAACTGGATGTCATTTGGACCACCCTGAAGCCTAAGTTCAGGCACTGCTTTCAGAGAGAAGTGCCCATGCTTTCTAAGGAGCTAGCAACAAGCTACTTCCTCACTCTCAGTTTCTTTATCATGTATTTGGACATTTTGGATCAATAGCCTAACTTAGGTTAACAATTACTAGTCCATGCCATCTTTCACATGCTTCACCTGTTTCAATCTCCTAGCTGATGTTACGCAGCTGCCAGCCCACAGAACCTTGCTACAGGCAGACATAACAGAGGACAGCCAGGAACAGACACTAGATTTCTTGAAAACTACATCAATTAAATGAAAAAGATTAATATAGCTGCCTAAAAAATAAGTTACGATTATCTACAATACAGACGTTCGAAACTACCAATTCTTTTTTGGAAAGACTAACAAAGCTGTATGTGAAAGACAGACCATGACTTCACTCAGCTCCAGTGAGGACTCAGGAGAAGCCTAAGACAGACAGACCAGAGACCAACAAAATGGTCTAAAGCTTCTGAAAGGCACTGGGGGCTGGAGAAGAGGAGTTGAAAGGGCAGCTACCCTTCAGAAAAGGCTGATGAAGCATTTGGCATGGTAAAATATTTTTCTTTAGGTAAAAGTGATGTGTCAGGAGTGAACTGTTTGGTCTTCTGCCTTCTATGATGAACTGCATCAGTCCAGCATTATCTACAATAGTCTTGGCATTAGTGCTTATTTTCACTGAACTTCACAAGATCCTAGAGGACCACTCCTGTCAGGTTAAAACAAGCATTCAAAATCTGCTTCAAATACTGCAGGATAATACTTTTTGCCAAGTCTTTTAGTAGAAAACTTTGCAAAGCCTTTGCTTTGTCTTTATGCCAAGCCCCGTGGTAGAAAACATGATTATAGAGATTTGTGAAGGTTTTGCTAATTGTGCACTGCTCGGTTTTTGCAGGTGATGCAGCACAGGCCACACTCTGAAACAAAACATGCACGCTGAACACCGAGAAAAACATGTCAGTGCCTCGTCTTAGAGGAAAACTCTTGGTTTTGGAGAGCAAAAGTAGCAACACCTGCATCCAGTGGCGCAGAAGTGTCTCAGTTGCAAAGATGTGCCACACTGCTCTGCGACTCCTTTCAGCTCCTTCAAGTTGATCCTTAACTCAGCAAGGAGCTTTATGGACCAGCTTTCTCAGGTGCATAACCCTTTCCTTACTGTATGGGAGAGTTAACTGCAGGCTTAGGATTCCAAGATAGGGGCAGAGGTTAGACACTCACAACTTGAGTTCTGCAGCACTGAATGCAGTGCTGCCAATTCTGCATTAATGGCATTTAGTCCTTTAAAATTGTTACGTCCTCAAAGCCATTCTCATTTAAAAAAAATACATATCTAAGGTAATTGAAGTATCCAATAGTTTCAAATAGGAAGAATTTCTTGTTTTCCCATGGCCCAAAACCACTTAATCTATCTCATGCCAACACAGGAGAGCCTTTAAACTACAAGAAAGATTAGCATCACTCTCCTGAGATAGATGGCCTCATCACAACCAATTTGTCACATGATAGTCTAATTAAATGCATTATTCTTCTTCAGCAAAGAAGTGAATGCTTGACATGTTTGAGTTAGACATACAAGTCTTCCTCTCTTCTTCAATCTGTACCTTTCTTTGTAATGGCAGGCCCACAGGGAAGGCTCTAAGCCTTCACTTACAATGAAATCAGTGCATGTAAGAATAATTTTTTTAAAACCATTTTCTGTAATGGTTGGATGAATAAACCCCATGTGCTCACAGGGATCATGCTTCAGGGTAAACACTGAAGTTAGGTTCGGCTGGTCCTTTTAATCAAAAACATTTCTGTTATTCTAAATCAAGTAAAATGAAAGCACCAGTGCCTCAAGGAAAAAGTGTAATAAAGCCCCAAGATGTCAAGTTGGCCTGAAAAGTAGAAGCAGCTAGCTGGATATTGTCTTCAGTAAATACAAGGTCAAATGTCTGTTTTTTCCTCAATGTTATAAAAAGGACAGTACTTCACCCTAAATCATAAATCAGGCTGAAATTCAGAGAAATTTCTGCCATTTTGCAGCAGTCTAGAAGGATTCAATTGCATGCTTGTGAAAACTGCATGTGATGCTCAGCAAACTAACAGAAAATCAAGATGTTATAATGGGAAAGTCCAGGCTTATTGACTAACTCTTCCTGTGACAAAGTTAGAACTGGATTGTCTTTCCCAGCACTTTGTTGTTCTGACCTCTCACTAAGAGGGGACTTTTAATTGCTTTACGTTTGGTTAGAGGTTACTTTTTGGGTACTGAGGTTAGTTGTACTACACAGGATTTTTGATACCATCAGAAAACCCTTGCCATTTCCAACAGTAGTTAAACATAAAATCTCAGACCTATTTTTTTCTACTTCGGAATTAGCATCGAGACAATTCTTAAGAATTCATAGAGTTATCTTTACAGCTAATCTCAATGCTATTCCCTCCGTTATATTTTTGCTGTTCCTTGGGCAAAGCATCCCTAGGTGTGCTATGGTTACTACAGATATATCAGTCACCAATTCTAGACACCCAATTTACAACACACTAAACAATCCTGCCTTCTTAGCGTTTACAGCACTTGAGTTACAACATTTTATTGGTGATAGTTTATGATTATGTGCTTTGTTAAAATCGTGCTATCTGAGTTCCCTCAAAGGGGAAACAGAGAAATAATCCTTCTGCTGAAAGGACACACTGGGGAACCTAAATACAAAAGGAGATGAAGAGCTGATCTCCCAGAATTGGTCATTAATTTTTAAAAGCAGCCATTATATATTTGAATGCTGCTCGTGCAATGATCACATGAACAACAGAGTAGGAGAAGCAGCAACCTGACCTACCTACACCATCAAATTTTTCAAGGGATTACAAGCAAGGATTGCAAGACCATCATTCATCCTATTAGGCTACTGAAAAACCTGTGCCTACTTAGAGAAATTAAAACAAAAACTGAAAAAAGCTAATAACAAATGGGTTAACCTGGCATAAAAGCATTTCAAGTATTCATTAGATAAGCCATGATCATTCAACATCCAACAGCAATGACTTCTGGAGGTAGAAGCCCAAAACTACATCAACAGTAACAAATAAATAGATTCTTCATAGGAGCTTGTCCCTAGAAGGTGCTACATTGGTTTTCCCTCAAACCCAGGAAGAAATCAAGCATACAGTTAAATGGAAATCCCCACTGCAATCAACCACATCCATAATTGTAAGTATGCACTTGCATGCTTTATTGCACTGGGTCTGGAGTGCTCAGTACGTTGCTGGATTGAGCCCTATAGTCCTATAACTATGCAGCAGCTGAGGACCTTCAACATTACAGACGTTGCCAATTTGAAAGAAAATAGGAAATGCAAAGGTAAGGAATGAGAGGAGAAGAAAAAACAAAACACAAAAACATTTTCCTGTTTTGTTCTTGGCTTCCAGTCTGTGTAATCTGTGTACACAGGCTCAAATCTGCCCAAGCGGTACACTCATTCCCCAACACACACACTAAATAAAAATCACATTTTGGCATCTGGGGTAAGATACAAAGAAGAATCCCACCAGCCAACTATGTCTTTTCTTAACAGACTAGTCTGTAGTCAATGGCCAAGGCTGTAAGCGAATTATTCTTCAGCATACTATATTTGTAACATCTGCCTGCCAAGTCAGTGCACTATCAGCATTTAACTCATTATTTTGTCAGTTCCAGGAAAAGAAAAAGAGCCTTTCTTACTCAGTCTAAACCAGATCCCATTCTGTAGCAATTTAAAGACTCAGACTTTTCACACCAAATGTGGGTATGGCCTTTTACTACAGGTACAACACAAAAAAGGAACAGGCAACTCTGCGTCTCTTGCTTGCACAGCTTCCTTGCATGTACCATAACAAGTGCATCTCAGCTTCAACAGAAACACTCCTTGCACAGTGCTTCATCATTATTAAAAAAAGGTTTCTAATAAAACTGGAGGCAATGTAGCATTTATTTAGAAGGGCAGAAATCTTAGTACGGCTCACACGTGAGAAGCTTAACCTACGTTAATGGGTTAAAGAAAATAATCAGCATGAATTCCAGGTTAAAACTCAGAGCTAGAATGCACAAGCAAGGCCAGATCAGAAGGAGGATGGGAGAACAGTAGGCATCTTCATAAACTAATCATCACAATTTATAATATGTCAATTTTACCTGATGGGATTACACGCTTTTCATTACATGACATTGTTCACTGATGTGTAAATGTAGGATCTTGAGTGGCTTCACAAGGAGAAAAAAACCCCAACATTAAAATGAAACCAGATAAATGTTTTTTCCTGAGCATCACCTCAGCCAACCCAGAAGCCATGCACAGATCTTTGAGTTAGCTCATCAGAGACCTGCACCTATGTACAAATTCAGATGGAAGAAGTGAACTGACCGTGATAATCTGAGAGACAAGTCACAGCACTGTGTAGTTCTGGGCTTCCACAAACATTTTTATGGTCAGCGCATATTAGAATACTATAGATTACTGAAATACTTAAGGAATGATTAAATATTGCTGATATTCACTTAATTAAAATTTAAAGCACTGCCATATCTTAACAGTTTTTCTTCTTCACTGATTCATTCTTTAGATTAGAGTGGAAAAAGCAATTTGAAGGTACATTCTTCTCTATTACTTTTCTTTTACTTCACTTCATCACTGTAGCAGTTCATGAACAGAAATAATGAAGAATTTGAGTCTGGTGTTTAATTAACTTCATTTATTTTCATTTACCTTGTTGCCTTGTATATTTAAAACATGATTTAAGCTTTTCTTGAGCCAGTGTTGGCCTGCAGGGAAGCCTAGTTAAAATAAACAAACAAAAACTCCCCACTTGGGCCTGTATCAAGAGAGAAACATGAAAATTGCCTCTCTTTGTAAATTCTGATTAATGTGTCACCACATTAGGTAACTTTATTGTAGGCTTCCTTCTTCCATGCTGCTTTGTTTCAGTCATTCCCTCTGTTTTGAAGTAATGGTTGGATTCTATTAGAAACAGATGGAAAAGGAGCACCGTATTTTCCTATTCCTTACTTACAGATTTCCAATGGTTACTTCAGCACATAGATATCATCTTACACAGTGAAGGATCCCAGAACTTTGAGAAATGCTGTTATTTCATTAAGATTGTTTGAGGTATCGTACACCTGGATTGGTGCAGTAATTGAGGAATTCAGTTCATCATATGCACATGGATTGTAAACAACATAGAGAAGGAAATGCTGTACAACAGGTTCAGCATCCAGAATAAACTGGTGTGTGTTCCTGCAGTGCAAGGTCAGATCACATGAACTGAAACTGAGGACTAAGGAAAGGACTAAGGATTAGGAAAATTTTAGCTTAATAGGACAAAACCTTAATGGGGCTGGAGCTCACACTGCTCTTGTAGATATAGTGTGGGTCTTTAAACGCCCCAAAAGCACACAACTTGAGTCCTACAACTCTTCCAACAGAACCGGCTATCAGGGATAAATAAAAGTAGCTGGCTAATAGTGCTACCTATAACCACTCCAGAACACACTGAGAGATATTTTAGGGGATTCATTTGCTCTCTTTACTAGAAAAAGTAGTATTCTTTGGTGTGCACAGCATTATTTCCTCAATTAAAAACATTCCTGCCTGCAACAGACATGCCACATTAAGAAAGGTTAAAGTCAAAAGGACCCCACTCTGTTAGATTACAGCAGAATTAATTGATGTGTTTAATCAAAGAGATGCTACTTGGCAATGGCATAAAGCTGCTTTTCTCCAGGGATCATACCAACCTCACTGGCATCTTTTAAATAAATACAAAACAAAAACAGTAAGTGTATGCTTCTGTCAGAGCCCATAGTTTAGAAGTCACTTTCAGACTCAAACTTCATACAGTAGTTTTTTCTTACATACACAATTAACCTTCTCTTAGCATGACAAAGCAGCAAGAACTACATTGACAGCAACTGCAAAATCAAAAGCATGCTAAAAGCACACAAATAGAAGAAAACCATACACACAATTTACTGGGTAATGAGTAAAACCCGAGTTCACAATATTGTGCACTACTCATGCCTGCCCTACAGGGAAAAAAAGGGAGAGGGAGGGCGCAGAGAGAAATATGCTTATGAGGACAAGTTTTGGCCAAATCTCATCCTTTGCTTTCATTTCCTCTTACAGAAAGCTTATGTCTTGAGTTATTTCTGCCAAGTGCTTTTTTTGAAATTGTAGTTTGTGTACTTGCTATGTCTATTTCTAAACTAATCCATCATTCACCAGCAAATAAAAGTGATGACAACTAAAAAGATTCTTTATGCAATATGTGCATGTGTCACCATTTTTTATTAGTGTCTTCTGTTAAAAATCTGTTCAAAAAAGATCATGCACTGACCAAAAAAAATTAAACAGAATAACTAAACTCTTCATATCCTTTGGCAGTACCTCACCAAGCAGAATTACTTGCTTAAAATCAAACTTCACACTTCCCCCCCCTGCTTTACAGAAGAGGTTAAATGGGCTAAAGTATTTGGGGAACTGGGCATAAAAAAACCCCACAACAGAATCTAAAAGAGATTTGATTTTTTTAAGAGAACAATAGATCATAGTGCAAAGCATTTCATTACAAATGGAATATTTGCCAAATAAGCAGTCAAGTTCACAAGCAACAATTCCCATAATTATCTTGTTAATTTCCCATGATGCTTATTGCATTTACACTGGAAAAGCAGCTACTGATATTCTAATTAGGCTAATTTTTGGAGCCTAAGGTTTCTCTGATCCTTATGCTTTTCTAGAATTAATGGAAATGTTGAGAACATACATATCTTCAGAAAGAAATTCTGGTTCCTGAACCAGAAAAAGCCCGTATTGATAAAATGGCTAATAACCACACAGCAGAACGGATTAGCCTAAAGCAGCAAGCTTTATTTAGAAAACACCTTTGGGTGCCAATCCAGTGTATTGGCCATTTAACTCCAAACAGCTCCCTCAGTTGTTAGGAGCCCATTGTTGCTTTTTCCCCACCTCTTTATTTTCTTCTTTTTTGTTCTAGCAAGCTCCTTGCTCTTTCAGGTTCCTCTTAAGCTGAAGGAAACAAGTGTTCCTCCCCTCTTCATGCTTTCACAAGCTTTTCCTACTTGGAAATTGCACATGCCGCCAATGCCAGGGCCCACCTAGGAAACACTCCCACATGTTCATCTTTTCCAGCATTATTTCTGTAAAGACAGATGGACTCACAGGTATCCTACCCTTGAGGGGGTTCTATAGCAAGGGCTAGAAAGGAGGTTTCTTTTTAGAAATATCCACACGATCATTCTAGATCCAATTCCAAAAGCTGCCTTCATACAGAATATATATACACATATATAAATTTAGATGCCTGTTTTCTCAGAAGACCTCAATACAGAACAGTGTAGATGCAGCTACTAAGAAATCATATTCTTAAAAAAAAATGTCTCTTCTGTTAAGCTACGTTCTGCAAAAGACATGAATTGGAAATTTGGGAAAACCATATCATATCTTTTCTCCGTTACAACAATGTGCTTCTTTAGTCAGGTAGCATTGTCTTTAAAGAGATACAACATTGCTTCCTACAATGTAAAATATACGCAGTGGAAACAAAAAATAGCGCATTTGTTCATTAACAGAAGACTTGCAGTATCGCCTAAGACTGCGTACAGCCCCTTTATCTGACATACATTGCACAATTATATTTATCTGAGATGAAACAAATGCTTTCTCATTCCATAAAAATCTCAAAAGTATCATATAACTTCAGAGTAGCAATTTTATGCCTTATCAATACATAATTCTGATCCTAAAAATAATGTAAAAGAACCT
This sequence comes from Psittacus erithacus, assembly GCA_009867235.2. NCBI lineage: Eukaryota > Metazoa > Chordata > Aves > Psittaciformes > Psittacidae > Psittacus > Psittacus erithacus. Next base: position 6,834 of record WYDI02036306.1, on the reverse strand, counting down.
TTTTCCTCATGTTTCCCTCCCAGCACACACAACAGTTTAGTGAGCTAGATGTTGCACAGCAGTATCTTCCAATTTTCAGGATAAGATTTCTCATGGCACCTATTAATTGATGCAAGAATGATAACCCAGCTTTTATGACAAACCACAGCTATCCCGGTAGGAACAGAATGATGTATTATTTTTAAGAGGTAGAGGAATGCATGACAGTACTGTTTGGCTGTTACCCTAACCTGGAACTTGTCAAGCTGAGAATGTAACTCAAGCCCCTTGAAAACCACTGATCTCCAGAGAACCATTACAACAACTTGCAGAAGAGCTCATAAGATACAGTGATGCCCCAGGTAGCGTTCTACTGCCTAGGCACAGCTTTGTTAGATACCAAACTTAGCACGCCAATTCTGCTCAAGCTTGGCTTCTTCCTGTTCCATATGGATTGAGAAGGATGGAGAGAGAGGGGTAGGGCTGCCACTGCTGATGATTCCATATGGCCCAGCTGGATCAAGCTGGCTCTGAAGTTGGCTGATTTATGGAAATCACTTGCCAGAGATTCCCTTTTCAGAAGCATAATGTGTATCAGAACTGGCATGCAGCTGCCAGTGTGGTTTCCAAGCGAAACTCTACCAAATTCTTCAGCTGCTAATGGGGACTCATTCTTTCTAGCTAATAATCAGTTGGTTTCCAGTCTTCCTCTTTTCCGAAAGACATTATAAAACTTCTGTGGTTTGTGTGAGCTATAAAATTACTTCCAGAACTTCAGTGGCTTGTAAGAGAGCCACAGTACTTTGAGGTTATAGAAACATAGCAAGTAACCACAATACTCTCAGATACTTAAGAACTTGACAGTGCCATGGAAGAGAGTCCTTGGGATTCAGCATAAATTCTGACACTAGCATATCTTGTGCTACTGCATATTTAATTCCCCTCCCCTCAATCCTCTCCCATCTACCTTTGCTAATGCTGTTTATGAAGTCACCAGCAACTAATAAGATGAATTTCCACTCAGGGTATTACCTTTTGAGTCCTTTCAAGTTCAAATAAATTTAAGTTTCAGGAGGCATTACAACAAATCCCACCAAATATGAATGTTTCATCCAACTAATACTCTGTACTGTTACACAAACTGAACAATTTGCTAACAATTTAAATTAGCGATTTAATTTACTCCTAATGGCAGTAAGGCAGATTAGAACCTTAAAACATGGACCATTCCCTTTAACTGGGAAAATAATGAGAACTTATGAACTTTATTCAGTCTGACACAAGTCTACCAGCAGATGCAGACTTGAATATACTGACACAGGGACTAAAAAAAGCCTACAAAAAGCCACTTGCTAACACTTTTCTCCACCCTCTGGACATACACACTTCTTAAAATAGCTTAATCTTGAATTTAAAACAAAAGCAAGACTTTCTTTTTCCTACCCAAGCCTCTCTCTTCAGCGCTGCCGCTGCTGCAGTAATCACTGGCTAAGCCAACTTTGGTTGTGTCACAAATAAGTTACTCCCCACACAGAAGTTATCTCCGTAAAAGCAGCTGATCTTACTACCTGGAGGCGAAAAAAAAGAAATAAAAAGGCATGCTTCTCCTTTATGTGATTAAGTTACCTACTGTGCTGTGAAATCCTAATGGAGTTAAGTATTGCTACTTCATGATGAGACAAATGAGGTAGGGTCAGCCTTCAGGTCAAGAAGAACTGCCAATTTAGCTTTTCAAGACAAGTCTTGTCCTTTGTTTCTCTTAGGGTTTAAAGCAAGGTAAAAATCATGGGTCAGTGATCTCTCTGTAGTAGTTCCAAGACTTATGAGACATTCACACTGTAGGAGCAGAGGAATAAGGACCTAACTGATGAAGACAGACAATTTAGTTGCCTCAGTTACCTAAATTTTACCTTTTAACTGTAGACAAATACATCTTTTCTTCAAGTATTTCATTAAGCCTCTGGACTGAGGCAGACAGAAATATTACTACTGTGAGTAAGAGACACTGATGAAGAGTGTTCTGCTCTTGCAGTATTTGCTGATGTATATTAATTTTCTTTTTTTATTTCCATTATTAATCAACTCTTTTCTGATTGTCTCTTTCATAGGAGCAATCTTTCAGGCAGGGCGAGTTCTTAAAACACATCCAAACATTTTGGTGTGCTTTTAGTATCAATTCCTGCATGTCAAGACTATGCTTTTGAGACGATTATTTAAATTTTTGCCATCAGTTAAAGAATAACCGCTCATTAACTTACCTTCACAACACGCTTTGTCTTGTCACACTACCAAACAGTGTAATTCTATGCTGTATTTCTTTGAGAGCAGAGGTATCAAATGTACAGAAATCATGTTGTTCTAATTAATTTATAATTTAAAGAGCTGAGCAAGTTTTCTGCCTGCCAATCAAGTTATCTGCAAGAATGGAGTGACATGGACATATATTACAGGGAAAGCATTCCTTCTTGACATTCATTCTGACTTGTAGTCTTTACTACAGGCACCCCCTATAAGCAATAAGCCTGAGGAAATACTTCTTTCTAAAGTCATGAAATGCTGCGTCCGAAAAGTCACAATGTTTGATCCAAACTTCCATATTTCTCTTTGACGGTTATTACAGCTAGTGTTCCTATCAGTTGTGATTTTACACCTATACTTATCCAGTTAATATACAGAGATGCAGGCAGATGTATATCCATATGGTCATAATGACAGTACTTTGATTGGATTCCTTTTTAAAATGCATGAATGCAGTGCTGAACTGATAGGGCATGTTATACTATGTACTTTTTCAGAAGTAAAACACTAAGCGGATTTTCTTTGTTAACAGTATGAACTGACCAATTCTATTCTTTGTCAAGCAAAAAGGAGCAGCTCAACCGCGCTGCCTCAGAAAGCTCTCTCCTCATCAACCAGAGGAGAGCTCTGATCTAAAGCCAGTCTTTTGATGGTGTCAGGCTTTTTAGCAGGAGTCTGGGGAGTGTATCACTGCTCATTATGAAGTATCAGTGTCAGATGCACACCTGGGTGGAACTCACAAAACAAAGAGAAATGGCACATACAAAACAGGTGTACAGCAATTCTGACAATGAAACTTATCTGCAAGCTTAGAGTAAGAAGTTTAAAGAAAACAATTGCCTAGAGGGAACAAACTGCACAAGGAAAAATCAGGCTCACTTGTTATCAGCAATTAACGTTATTTTTCAGTGAGACACCTTCCGTATTTGCAATGCAAGCCTGAAATAATCTTCATCAGTGAGTTATGGGGTTCCATGTGAATCAGTGTTAAACTTATTTATTAAGGAACCCAGCAGGAATTATGTCAGATAATCACACTGGCTGAATACACACACACCATAGGCTCATTTATACCCACAGATTTGCACAGAAACATTTCCATACACAGAGTTCACTAAACCCAACAGATGTCTGGTGGTTTATATTAGAACATATGTTTCCCTGCAGACAATGAATGACCTTTGGTAATTACTTGGGAGCTAAAGTAACATACTACTTCAGCCAATAAATGAGGGGTACAACTGTGAAGTTATTGTTAGAATGACTCTGAATTTATATGACAAACTTCTATAATTATCCATGTTACAGTACCCAGTTTTGATTTTTTTCCACTGGAATACAAATCACTCTCTTAAAAGGACTCTTCTTACTCATTGGTGAAATTCAGAAAGCTCTCAACTGAACTGGTTTATTGTTAGACTAATAAACACATTCCATACTGAATGAATCCATCTCCAACAAATACTACAGAAATCTTACAAAGTATTTCCCCTGATGTGCAAGCAATTTATGGGAGATTAATCAGGAGGACTAGGAGTTCTTTTAATAATGCTCTTTGTAAAGATTTCAATGACTGAGTGCTGAGCAGAATTTTGATAGTTTTGGCCACAGATTTACGTCGCCAACACTTTGTGCTCATTAAAATTAAATAAAATTTGGCTACCATTTAAAACATTTGCGTTTCACCTAGAAAAGCCGGAGGATTAAATCCTTTATATATACCACAAATTTAACCTATGCACTACTTAACGTATTGAATAAATCAATAAAATCATCCAATTCAAAGTTAGGAAAAAACCTTCAAATTCAGAACATTAACTCGTGCAAGGTTTAAAAAGAACAAAATACCAAAGACTTGTTTAGAAGCACATTCCATCTTTCACACAAGTCAAATTCTTTTTCAGTCTTCCCTTGCAATGAACACCAAATTAATGCCTATAAAACACATGAAGCACAGGTTTTTTACTCTGAATAATTCTGTGTGTATATATATGATTTGTATAACTATGATACCTAAATGTGGCCTGAGTATTTGACCTATTAAACCTGTCAGAAAAAAAGTATTAATATCCACATTAACAACATAGAGATTTGAGGCAAAGAGAAAATTCTGTTATTTGCTTATGCTCCCAAAAAAGGGTTTGCGGCAGTGCCAAAAAAATTAGGCCAGCTCTTTTAAGTGCCAGTCCAGAACTAACTGTTCTGGTCAAAAGCATCTCAAAAGCAATGCTTCATTTTTTTACCAAAGCCATGGTAAATTCTCATTCTGCCTAAAATACTTAAATTACGTGATTGCTGAATCAATCAATTATGAGGAAGATTCTCTTTGCAAAGAGATATAATGATGTGGCTGGTAGGCACAGAGGTAGAAAATAAAAAATGCATCTTCGTAAGAAGGAAGAAGAGAGACAAAGACGGAGACACTTTGATGAAAACTCAGAGATAGAAAACGCAGGGCTAATCAGGCCTGGGAATATAAAAATACTGAAAATGTCCTTTCACAGAAGTTAGGTGAGAACTATAAATATGGTCCAAGTAAAGAAGAGTAAAATGATTGGAAGAGACGCTTGAATTTAATTTGTGTGGCTTTGATAAGAAATTTATCAGCACAGAAGCTAATAATTCTATTGCTCTCTAAAGGTATTTGTTTGCAAGCTCCCAGATAAAGGTGGACTTCAGCTATGAATATAGTTTTGACGGTTTATTTTTTATTGGTATTTCTCTCTGAAAGATATCCTTCTGTGCTGCGGAAAGTCTGCTAACTTCAGCAGTTTGAGAGAAAAATTAATTAAAAGAAAATTAACCTATTAAGAAAATTAATCTTTCAAAACCAGCTCAGATTGTTTGCAGGGTCGTACTGTGAACTGAAGTATTACATGGTCTAAATCTGTGGAGACTCATCTATATCTAAACTAGACTTGAAGAAGGAAGGGGATGATATCAGGCTTGACTGTAACAAGCTATGGGATGACACCCCAAAAGACAGGGTTAGAGGGATGAAGTGCTAGCAACAGTCCTCAGGCTATAGCTCAGAGATGGCTGGCTACAGTGCAGCATACTGGAAGCCTTATGGAGATAAGCCAGGAGCTCCTGAGATAACAGGAGACAAGAGAGAAACACAAGTGAAATAATACCTCAGCGTAATTAGGGGGTGTTCCTGTAAGAAGGTGACATGATCAACTGCCCAGCTGAAGTGCCTTTCATGAGACCCTCCCCTGGAGCGCTGTGTTCAGCTCTGGAGCCCTCAGCACAGGAAAACATGAACTTGCCTGAGCTAATCCATAGGAGGCCACAGAAACAATTAAAAGGCCAGAGCATCTCTCCTTTGAGGAAAGGCTGAGGGAGTGGGGGTGTCCAGCCTGGAGAAGAGAAGGCTTCAGGAAGACTTTACTGCAGCCTTTCAGTACTTAAAGAGGACTTACAGGAAAGATAGAGACAAGCTTTTTGCTAGCAAGAACCACTCATGGTCCCTGCAGCAAAGGCTTAGAAGGCAAGCACTTCTCTAGCATGTACTTTCCTCTTTAGTATGAGTAACTCTGTCCTAACATCTTTCGCCCAATGAATTTTCTGCTCACGTTTCTGCTGATTAAGCTCCAAACTTCTGTATTTCTCTTTGAGGGTTATTAAAGTTAGTGTTCCTATCAGTTGTGATTTTATACCTATACATATCCAGTTAATATACAGAGATGCATGCAGATGTATATCCATATGGTCATAATGACAGTACTTTGATTGGATTCCTTTTTAAAATGCATGATTTTGATTTAGTTTGATTATTTAAAGTCTTCAATCAAATTAGCTGAATGTTGGAGCTTATTAGATTTTGGTAGATTGTATTGCAAGGATGAATTCAGTAATCTATTAATTCTTTCCATCTCTTTTTTATAGAGATATAAATGTAGCCAGTGACAGCTCTTACACCCCAGCTCTCCTTCACTCTGGGTTCATGGTAAAGCAGTATATGCTATTATTTCATAAATATTAATGGCTGTAGTTATGCTGCAAGTCAGGCAATTTGCCTCTTAGGCTCTGTACATGCCAAAGGGCAAGTGGCTGCCTCTATGCAGTTACCTGATGCATAGACTTTGATTACCTTACCCTTCAGCACAGATTAAGGAGCAACTTTCTGTCAAGCATGAATGGGAACTCATTGGTTTAGATTTTAGTCCCCTATTACTGCACTGCTGCAGAATTAATCTGAATGTCACAGAAGCTGTTCAAGAACCTATGATGGATTTACCTACAGAGCTCTGCCCAGATACTAGGTTTTGGGAAAGACTTTGATGGTTACCAAGCACAAGGCCCTATAAAGCTTCACTTGTACACACAACTTCCTCCCACCCCCCACAAGCCAGCAATCATTTCTTTAAAGATCTCTCCTACAGCAGTCAAAATAATTAACACACATTATGTGAATTTGAAAAAAAGGATGAATTCCAAGATCAAATACTTGCACCAAAGTCTTCTAAAGTGAAGATACAAAATACTTCCTATGGCCACTTTTAAAGATATTATGATGTTCAGACCTTGTAAGGTACTAAACAGAGGACAGAAACA